>LTAE01011156.1:0-15685 GCA_001647135.1 Pontederia paniculata
AATTTGTGATCATTCAAAACATTCTCGGGATCCTAGATTCAACATGAAATAGTCAACAACACATAAAACCAATAAAAGTTCATCGAAATACAATACAAACATATTACGACAAAGTTCAATGTTCCAACAACAAACACCCTCATATACGCAAGGGCGGAGCCATGTGCCTGTCTGCACCTGCACGTGCAGGCATTGACTCCGCATAAGTAAATTTTATACCTTACTTGACATAATTGTCTTATTGGTGAGATGGTTAGACCCCTCTCATATACTCTATCCAACCATTGTTTGAAACCCACACCGAACCCTTTTTATTTTCTTTTTCACTCTAATAAACAAAAGCCCATTCTTTAACTCTCATCAACTCTTTAAGTACATTTATAGCTTTTTATATAATTTCCTGAATGAACAAAAGGCCATTCTTTAACTCACTTTAAAATAATATTTAATATAATTATTATTCCATAACTCTCGAATTATCAAACTTCAATTTTACTAATCCCCAAAAGATTATTTTTATATTATTATTTCATAATTTGAGAACCTCAAATTTGTAAGTATATTCATAATTTCTTATATGTTTTTCAGTGTCATTAGCTTATGTATTCTCATCGTAAGTTTTCTATCACAAATATAACTAATTCTGCTCTTTCTTTTCTTCTATCATAATTCATGGTATCTCAAAAAAAAATTGCTCTTATAATTAATAAATTAATAGTTCAAGAGAAAAAAAATCATTTATTTTGTTGATTTTTTTTTAATTCTCTGATAATTGACACTTCAAGTTTCTAGGATCTTTAGGTATATTTATGATTATGTGTGTATATATATATATATTCCTTACCTTATTTAATTTTATCATAATCTTTTATCACAAATATAATTACTTGTATTTTTTCTATCACGAAATTCAAGAATACATTCATACGAGGTACTAAATTATTGGTTATATCTATTTTTATTAGTGTTATATAAAATTTTATTATATTAAAACAATTTAATTATTTATTTGGTAATAATAAAAAGGATTAGAACTTTAAAAAGATGTCACATTCTGATTTATCTTAGTATTTATATTGTAGAGAAAATGGGTTCAAAGTTTAGAATAGATGATTGAAATAGAAATTCAAATTTTTATTTTTAGTTTAGTTTGTGAACTCGCTGACAATAATTTCTGGCCCCGCCACTGCATATACTTGATTGATGAAGCAAAAAATGCCCAACCATGAAGCTTCAGATTCATAAGATTGACTAAGGAACATATGTCCATGAACCTTTTTTATCATAAGGAACTCATAGGCATCCTTCAAAATGGACGATGAGAAATCTCTCATCCCCATTACTGCAACATTTTGGAGAATAACTTGTGATCCGAACCTCGTGATGTTGCTTTAATCTTCCCAACCCCCTTACCAATCTTATCTACGATGTCTAGACCTTCAACTTTCACAAAATTATTTTGGGTCCTCTTTGACTAAGATCTCCTAGTTCTCCCCGTCGAGGTTGATAAACCTTGAATAGGACTTGTTTGTGAGGTATCCATATCATCAACGCCAATTGAAAAGGGCACACCACTAGAAGCACTTTGTTGCTCCTTTGGAATACCTTTTGGTTCATCTATGCTTGTAGCAAGTGAACCTATTGATTCATGTATAGCTCCTCTTTTGGGTGTGCCTACAATTAAAAGACAATAATAATTATTACAAATATAAAATTAGTGACCATAATAGTTACAACTATCCAAAATAAAAATACTTTTACCTCAATATAGACTCGGTATTGTTCATCGCCCATAACTCCGTTTTTTAGCCATCTTTATTCTTCCCCAACAGGCTTTAAGAGGCCTATAAATGATTCAAGCAATTAACTTCATTTATTGATGCATTAGAAAAATTCTCATTTGTGACCTTTGCACAAGCCGTAATTGCATCCCCTTCAAATCATTTATCCACTTTTAAACCAGCCCACGCCTAGTCGACCATGAAAGCAATGAAAAATTGACTTTGAGTTTTTTACCACTTAAAGTTGATTGACTTTTTCTCCTTTTCCATGTTATATGTTATTTCCGATTGAACCCCAGAAAGCATAAATATGTTAATAAAAAATGTACATTTAATGAATAATATATTATCATGAGAGTATCATTCCATTAGTTAAATAATATTAAAATAAAGACCTATAAATTATGTATCTTACAAAAGAAAATTTTCACAAAACATGATAAACCAAACCATTCATTCAAGTCATAAGAAATTTGATATACTTACAAGCACTCATAAGCATATGATATATAAAACAATCTTAGTTCATTTAAGCATTCAAGTACAAACTCTCGAATGATGTTTCCACATTTCTCTAGTAATCACTTTCCTATTGGTTAACCACTCACTTGCCTCCTCCCTTTGTTCTTGAGTACTCCTTGCATGAGAAAGCTTCATAGGGGTCCAATTGGTGCTAGGGTTGATACATGACTCACCTCCTTTTTTTATTATAAAATTATGTACAATGCAACAAACATTCACTATGTCCACTTGTGTGCGATAATGATGATATAATTTTGCTTCAAATATTTTGAAGTGATTCTTTTAATATATTTCATGTATGTTCAATTCTTGTACATAATGAAGGTGCCTTAGGTTGAACAATTCCTTATCATTAGTAGGGGTCATCTATTAATAATGCACTTAGATGGTCTCTTACACCATGATAAGGTGCAATGAACCCATCATGTAGAATATCCATCATTGACAAGGTAGAATTTTTCTACGTGTCAAAGTTAGCTTATGTCAATATCCATATTGGCACAATACTAATTAAATGGAAAACACATATACTAGGTTTTACCTTATAGTACTCTAAGTCCATTTTTTCTCGTTATGACATCTCTAAGCACAATAGCATCATGGGATGAACTTTTTTATCTGGTAAGAATACTAAAATTTTATATCAAACCCCACTGCTGCTAACACATTTTGTATTGGATAAAGTTTTCTATCTCGAAATCGAGCAACAGTTGAATTAGAAACTTGAACATGGATGTGTGTACCATCAAGGGCATCGATACAATCCTGCAAAATAATAAGAAAAAATTTAGAAAATTATATCGTTTGTGCTAATGATATTCAAAAGGATTATGATTTGTATGCCACCTTAGAAAATGACATGAACCTAGAGCTAGAGCTTATAATAGGGTGTGGGTATAGACTTGGTGGTCTAACAAATTCATCCCATAACTCTATGATGGCATACAACATTTGGTTGAGGTATTGATTCACTATCTCTTTAGGTCACAAGAAATTGGTTCTAATCATTTTAGTTTTAGTTATGACCTACAAATGGAGGAATATAGACATTTGTTCTTCGATGATAACATGAATGGAATAACATACTAAATCTCTAACTCGACGTATGGAGCAAAGATCGAAAAAGACATGATGCTTCATTCACAACATGTCCATACAAATAGTATCAAACTCATGTATAAGTGTAAACAGTAGGTTGCTCTTGTTGCCTCTATCACCCTTCTCTTGTTGCATGTAAGAATTAAAAATTCTTCATCCATTACAACCATCCAACAACACGTTTCCGAGTTCCATCGTTGTCAAAATCCATCTACAGGTAATAAGCACTAGTAAAACATTAAAACTATAAGATAATAAATAATTTCTTCAAAATTAGATGTAATTTTTATTAATCTAACATTATATTTTAAATTCCTAAAAGTGCTTGTCATATTCAATGTGAAAATAAAGTCATGGTTGTTGACTAAATTATTAGGATCAGTACATGAATAACAAGGCAAAGTGAGATTTGATGCACAATAATAGCGCCAAACAAATTTGTCAAGGCATTTAACAACCATCCAACAACACGTTTCCGAGTTCCATCGTTGTCAAAATCCATCTACAGGTAATAAGCATTAGTAAAACATTAAAACTATAAGATAATAAATAATTTCTTCAAAATTAGATGTAATTTTTATTAATCTAACATTATATTTTAAATTCCTAAAAGTGCTTGTCATATTCAATGTGAAAATAAAGTCATGGTTGTTGACTAAATTATTAGGATCAGTACATGAATAACAAGGCAAAGTGAGATTTGATGCACAATAATAGCGCCAAACAAATTTGTCAAGGCATTTAACTAATCCTTTTTCGAATGCCTATTCAATAATTAATCTAGTGGTTCCTTTTGCCTAATTATGAAAAATAAACAAAAGTTTAGATGTCATATATATAGCAAATAAAGGTTCTCTTTCTATGAGTTCTGGAAACACAATATAGCAACATCAAAATATGACAAAAAATTGATATGTTTCATTAAACATGAAGAACTAACATGTCATTATTGTACAAAAAAGTTGCACCAGTGACAAAACACTTGGCAAAACCTTTCAAGAAAATGCAAACACTTCAAAACCAATCAGATTCCTAATTGTTTATGATGCTTCCAATGTCATTAGTCACATCAATAGAAAAAGAAATGAAAACAAAGCAAATAAATTAAATGAATCAACACAAAAGTGAAGAACACACGAACATTGTTAACATGAAAAAATAGTAGTAGAATTTTGGTCCTATTTTTGCAAAATCAAATTATTAGAGCCCATAAAAAGGAAAACACAAGTTCTTTCAGCAACAAACAAAAGAGAAATAGAATAAAAACATCGTAGATGGAGGTGAAAGAAACAAGGGGACACTCCACGCTTGCCCCGTCCCCTTAAGAAAGTTAAAGATGAACTATCATCTATTGATCTCATTCTGCAAGTTGTTACGTGATCATGGCACTTTGCAGGCCATTTGGCCAAGCTTCAAAATCAGATGCTACCATGATTTCTAGTCTTATGGATAGATTAGAAGTTCACATGTCACATACACTAGTAGTTATAAAGAACTTGATATAATTAACTAAGGCCATAATGAGTTCCACCACTTATACATTATATGATTGATCATAGCATTCATCATGCACATTAAACAATCTTGTTGTCTTTCTAGGTAGATAAATGTACTCCAGTGAATTTCAAGATTTATGTTTGATTTGGTCCAACCTTTTGTAATCAAGGATCCAGAAAAAAAGTTTCCTACCGTATCCTTTTGTATCACTATTGACCCAATTAATTAAAGAACATCATAACTTTAACCTTATTGAACTCCTACTTATTTATTCTCTTGTGAGCTTGTTGTCTAATTAGAACATGTTAAAGGATAGAGAAAAAAGTGTTGTCCATATGATTCGAGGAAACAAGCTGTCGTTTAGGTCGATAAAACTATTTTTTTTGTGCACTTCAAACTTTGGAATTCTCTCTGAACCAGCTCTTATTTAATTCTTGGATTTCTATCACATCATGTTGTTGAGACCTCCTAAAATGACAAATCTACACACACACAAATCTCCGGAGACATATTGCATTCCTCCTAATGTTATGTGGAGTCATTTATGAAATCCATAGGTTAGTAGTAAAATCCATAAAAAAAACTTTTCTTTATAGTGCGCTGCCATGCCATCTGAGGGCTACTACTGATACTTGGACCTTAAACTATTGTTTAAAATGAAAAAGGAGCAAAATAGTCAAATGAACCAACACAAAACTATAAACACACAAAAACATTGTTACCATGAATCATAATAAAAAGGATTAAAAGTTTGATCCTCTTAATTATTGCAAAATCAAATTATTAGAGCTCACAAAAGGGAAACCACAAGTTCTTTCAGTGGGATGATGATCGGTGTTGGAGGAAGACAAAGAGATGAACTACTGAAAAATAGCACAAGTTACTCACCTCGGCACGACGACGATGATGAGGACGACGAGTTGACTCGTGGGAGGAAGACGTACTACAAGTATTGTGTGCTTCAAGCTCCTCTGTAGTCGTCTTGGCATGTACACTTGAGATTTATGAAGGCGTTACCTTAATAATGCTCTAATGAACCAAATCTTCAACAACGAATAAAATTCTCTTCAATATTTTTCATTTGAAGATGTTTTAACTTTTTAGGGATGCTTAAAAACTTTTTTTAATTCAGGAGTCAACTTTTTATCTATCTAGTCCACTTTCACATGTCTATAGTAACATGGGAAACCGGTTCAACTGTTGCAGTTCGATTTCCAATTCCAGCTGGTTATTTTCACTTAAAAAAAATTATTACTATAGTTGATGTTAATTACCCGTAAAACATATTACTACAAATCAAACTTGCCTTAAGAACTTCACAAGAGACGATACAAATTAATTGAGAGTAAGCTTCAAAAATGGTAGTTAATAAAAAATTATACACACTTTTAACTTTTGAGGTAGTGATCTAATTTGATTAAGAACTACGATGGCACATATGTAATATAAAATATTGACAGAGAAGGTGGCACACACATAGGAATAAAATTATTAAGATCGATATTTTACTTAGAATTGTAAGAGAATTGCAAGATCGACAATAGGACGTACAAGAATAATGAGATTTTGTGAAAGATCTTATTTACAAAGATTCAAAGATCCTATAAATTATATTTAACAATTAATAAAGGGTTAAATATAGATCGTAAAAGATCGAGATCTTGACAACTTTTTTCTTAGATAAAATTTTGGTAGTTTCCATGCAATTAAAAGGTTCACAAACAAGTTTAGAAGCAAGTTCTGACTTGGTACATTAGTGTGTAAAAAGTTTCTTTTTCCTTGACTGTAACCTTAGGCTTGCCACCCAAAGCATTGGGCCTAAACTGCTTGGGTGTTTAATGAGTATATCCAAACTACTTAACCATCAGTCAACTGAAGGTTTCTTCCACTATGGGGTGAGATGGGCAAACTGTAGGTAGTAGATTGAATTGCTTTTGGTGGTCTTGTATTGCATCAGAATGTCCAAAAATTGAGAAATATTATGCAGTATATATAGTTTACGTGCATAAAAAAGCCATGTTGTTGGAGCATGCAAAACAAAAGGATGTGTAAGTTGGATACATCTTGGAGCCCTCTCTTAATATCTACTCATTCGCATGAGTATTCGATATCTGTTTACCCTTCAACATTTACATGGTAGACAAATCACCAAAGATCATATTATGCATAAGTTGGATTTGTCTGAATAATTCTTTAGGTCCTCGTTTGAACGCTAGAAGTAGAGCCAGAACTTGTCTTAGTTCTAGCTATGCCAAATACTGTTTAAAATTTTGGTGAGACCAACCAAAACTTAAGTTCTGGTGAACCCTCAAAATCCCGACGAGTCGAACATTTTAGTTCTCGCTGTGAGCAAGAACTAAGCTCGTTCTATAAAATTGTGAAACCAACTTTTATTTTCTTTGTCGTCTTATTAGTAGGTCTAAAAGTAGGGCCACCTATTTTTAGACCTACGTATCACTATTTTAATAGTGTTATTATTTATTATTATATTATTTATTATATTAATAAATGATAAGTGTAATTCAAACGATAATAAATAAATTAATATTTTTATCTACTAAAATTTATTAATATATTATTAAAAATTAAATGAAAATTAGTATTTAAGTAATTAAGATAAATGTGATATTTTTTAATAAAAATAATATATATTTAAACGAAATTAAGCTAAATAAAATATTAATTTCATATAAATAATATTTTAATATCATTTCTTTATTTAAATTATCAAATATAAAAGTCATTGAAAATTTCAGTAATTAACTTTTAACTATAAAACCGAATTAATATTATTTTTAAATAATAAATATTATGCATGCTGTATAATTTTCTTATTTTATTAATCAAAATAAATTATATTATTAATTTTAGGATATTATAGATAAGATTAATTTGTGTCATTTCATGAATTTATATGTAATATTTTATTACCTTATGTTAATAATTTTTTAAATAATAATAAATCTATTTTTTTCTTCTCATTGAATCAAATAAAATAATTTTTAGCTCATAGAATTTCATCAAATATCTATCGAACTAAAACATCTAATCCATTTTGAATTTTTTATTATTATCCCAAACGGCGCCTAGATGCTCCATTTGTGACTTCCTTCGTTGCATAAAGTTGAACGTTGTACGTTGACATATGCCTAACAGACCCATAAATGGAACAGACCGACTAAAATTCCAATTGCAAAGTGGCCGCGAACAAGTTCACAGTTTCAAAGTATCAAGGAAAAAAATTCAAAGAAAGAAAAGAAAAAAAAAAAACAGGAAAACCTCAAATAATTATGTGATCCAGGATTCAATACATTCTACAGTTAATTCTCATGATCTCATCTTCATGAGTCTCTTTATGGAACTCAGAGATCTCTATCATGGTTAAGAGCGGCTTCTTGCATAATTAATAATCTATAAGATCATGCATGCAAAAATTGTGGGCTTCTGCCTTAGAAGTGAAAAGCTTCGGTTAATGTAAGAAATAGCAATCAATTCGATCCAACATCCAATAACTTCAGTTTATTGGTAACCTACTTCACCTCCACTATAGAATTTGTAAGGATTAATCCACATAGCAAAAAGAAAAGCCATAATATCGTATTATATGGAAGCATTATTATTGTCAACGTCATTACAGTGAAATTATATAAGTCCAAACTATTAAACGTGTTTACGCCTTAATGTTTCGTAGCTTAATGGCATACCATTAGCCAAAACCTTAAGTTTGGCTTTAACTCTAACGACACCTCTTTTATTGCTCTTTAGTAACCGTCGAGCAGGACGCATGCAGACGAGCAGCTGAAACATCCCTTCAGTTATTTTTACGCCTTCTTTTTTATATTCCATCGCCTTGTTGGGATCGTTGGTCCTTCACGTGTCCACCCATATGCACGGCCATGGCTACAAAGCTCGCCATGTCCCAATCTCCAGCAGCTACTTTGATCACAGTCCTCCTGTGCCTGCATCAATGCCTCCACAATATTCTTGCTGCGCCACCCGGCGACTTCCTGGTGATTCCTGCCAATGCCATGGCACTCAATCAGTGGGTATCGGACAGGATCAGTGCATTCAGAGACTTGGGGATGCTGGAAGCCAAGCTCGTGCAGGCCGAGAGGCGTAGGAAGGTCATCAGGGTGCGGCAGGACGGATCTGGGGACTTCACGACAGTGGCGGCAGCTGTGAACAGTATTCCGGAGAACAACGCGGTGCGCACCATAATAAGCATCGGCCCGGGGACCTACGAGGAGAAGATCTTGGTCGATAGAACGAAGCCTTTCGTTACGTTCTACGGCCACCGGCGAGGGATGCCCGTCATCACGTTCAACGACACTGCGGCCAGGAATGGGACGTGGAACAGCGCCACCGTCATCGTGGAGTCAGACAACTTCGTCGCGTGCAATATTATCTTTAAAGTAACGTTACAACTTACTCGTGCACTCTTTACGTACAGAACGTTCATGCTAATAGAGTAATAGATCGAAACTTTGACGTGCACAAAGATATATCACCATGCGCATGGCTTCATGTCGCTGCTGTAAGCTTCGCCTGACTTGTTGACAGAACACAGCGCCGAGGCCGCGGGCTGGAGTGAACGGAACGCAAGCGGTGGCGATGAGGATATCTGGGGACAAGGCGGCCTTCTACAACTGCCAATTCTATGGGTACCAAGACACGCTCTGCGACGACAAGGGCAAGCACCTGTTCAAGGACTGCTTCATCAGAGGCAGCGTCGATTTCATCTTCGGCAACGGCAGGTCAATCTACTTGGTACGTAATGCACACACTGTCTCTGCATGTGCAGTTGCATCACTAGAACATGCAGACACTATTGATCTGTTCTCCTTTTGGCAGAACTGTGAGATCAACTCGGTGGCATTTGGCTTCGGTGCGATCACGGCGCAAGGGAAGAGTAATGCCACTGAATTCAGCGGCTTCTCCTTCGTCCACTGCAAGGTGAATGGCACTGGACCTACGTTCCTTGGCCGGGCATGGCGACCGAGAGCAAAGGTGGTGTTCTCTTACACGTACATGGATTCCCTCATTGACCCAGAAGGTTGGAATGACAAAGGTCTTCCTGACCGTGACAAGTATGTACATACGAACCTTTCGATTGCATTATAAAAGGGATCATCTTTCTTCTCTTGAACTTATTATTGCATTGATCAGGACTGTGTTCTATGGCGAGTACAAGTGCAAGGGTCCAGGAGCCGACACTGGGAGACGCGTGAAATACGCAAGGGTTCTATCTGATGCCCAGGCGATGCATTTCTTGAGCTTGGGCTTCATACATGCTAACAGGTGGCTTTTGCCACCACCGAAGCTGTGAAATATATAGAGGACAAAGCTGCTCACGACATTGTCCGAAATAACACTTAATTTGTTCAACCTGCTTCTGTTAAAAAAAAAATCCAAAGCACGTCCCCTTTTTATTCATACGCGGAAGTAGATTTGCTTCTTGTTTCCCTTTCCGCATCAGAAAGTTTTATGTTTTACAGTAGCGTTGGTTCAGAAAAACTGGTGTTCCCTTGATTTGTACAACATTTTTCCTATTTACAATCTCCAAGTTTGAGTTGGTGATGATAGAAGAAATGTTGATTAATGAACACAGAATATAAGTTAGCCATTGAATGTTGTATTGAACATTCTCCATCTATAATGAAAAACTTTTTACTGTATGTTGTGTATTTAAGGAGTCAGGGGGGAGTCAGATCAGAAATCCACTGTAAGTAACACATTTAAAAGAATGAAAGTGAAAACAATTAACTGTCTAAGAACTCTAAATACAATTCCGTTCCTAAGCCTGAGACAAGTGCAGCTAGATAATTGTTGTTGCTGAGTATACGCAAAACAAAGTAGATCAATCTTCTAAAGTTGTTGGATTTCCTTCTACAAACAGTGGCAGAGTTGAATGATCATGAATAATTTCTAGACGGTGATAGTAATTTCAGATAGAAATATGCCTAATTCATGAATTGTTTGTTTCATCATATCGTCTCTTCAACTTGGTAAGATAATAGTGTCTTCAATGCTTACGTCGTCATATATATATAATGTGCATAACATCTATGAAGTCTTCATTGTTTTCCATCCGTCAACATCACAAGGCAGTATTCTCAGGAAAACAGCAGACCCTTGAAAACTTTAGTTTGAGTTCATTTGAGAAGACATATTTTGCAAAAGTTTAGATTTATTTTGGCATAAGGCAAAAATCTGACAATGCTAAACTTGGTGTAGAATCAAAGTGGGGGGGAAAGACGGGATGAAGATGTTTATTCTTCAAAAAGAAATCAATGGCAAACTAAAACATGAAATATGGAAATATCTTAATAGTAATCCTAAAAGCAGGATACAAAATATTGCTATATTAGATCAACAGTTGGAATGATAATTAATTTAATCCAGTATCAATATCATAAGCATTTGGAGGATAACAAGAAGTACAAGAATCCCAACAGATGGATCTGAATCACAAACTTTTTTTCAAAGTTACTCGTGAAACGTCGTGAAACGTTTGGTTGTCTATCAGCGAGAGCAAGTAATTCTAAATTCGATCTTTATCATTATCAATTTGATTATAATTTATTCATTTTCGTCACTAGTGGAGACAAAAAAATTTCGAGCGGGTTGACAATTTAATTACATGTCAAACTAATATACAGTATAATATATATATATATAAAAACTTAATTAATATCATATTTTAAAAGTAATTGATATCATAATTTTTTCCTAAATTTTATCAACAATGATGGCTTTATAATAATAAAAAATATTAAAATATAGCTAGTCATTAAAAGAATATATACTTGACCTAAATAGATTAATGCGAAAAATTTGAAAACATTAAAAAAACAATGTGAACGGATATTAGTAAATTATAGACAATTAAACAAGGGTGGAATAATAAAAAGGAACACTAATCATACTAAAGAATAGCGTTTAATACATAATTCATAATTATATTATTTAAGTAAGCTAGTGTCCAAAATTATAATACCTTGTTATCATGTGAGCAATAACCACTAAAACACTATTACAATCGTGTATTAATGGACAATATATAATATAATATTTATATATTTTTTTGAGTGTATGCACCTGCAACCCATGCAGGCACATGCCCCGGTCTGACGCTCTGTGCGTCCAAATACCGAATTAATCAAGTGCTAGTATTATTTGAAGTACCATATAATATTTATTAAAATGAAAGTAATAAATTTCTTAGTAAGAAGTTAACTAATTTATTATGTGGAAATTTATTTTTTTATTGATTGTATTTATTTAGTTTGCTATTTTTGTTTTTTTAACGTAATTTTAAAAGTCAACTCTTTATATTTGCCTAGTTGTATTTAGAAGTTTAAAAGTTTATATATAATATTGCTTTTGAATAAGTATATAGATTGATGCAAACAATCTAATATTATTCTATTATTGGTACTTGTATCTTAGATTTAATTTATTTTACAAAAAATATTTTTTTTATTTATTTTATATTTTATTTTAGTGTATATACATCGATGTATTGTTTATAAATATTCTATTTCACTATTATGCTATTTAGATTTTTATTTCAGTGGTATTTTTTGTTGACTATGTTATATATTTTTATTTGTTAATTTTTGTTTGAAATAAATTTTAATTGCATTTCAAAGAATTAAAATAAATAAATAAAAATAATATTTTCATTTTTTTGATGAATCCATATGAACTTTCTCTATGTCTCTTCTAGATATTTATTATATGAGTTTAAGCATGATTGTCAAGATCTTGATATAAATCTTAAGATCTTACGATTTTACGATCTTGAGGGCCCTCACCGATCTCGATCTTAATGTGAGGATTTTATGGGTAAGATCTTAATAGGATCTTAATTCATGTAGTACAATCTTACGATCTTATCCAATCTTGTACGATCTCAAATAAATATTTTAATCATTTAAAAATAGTAGTTTCTACAATTTTAATAATAACAATGAATATAAATAGAGTTAAATAGATTTTTCTTACAAATTGATCAAGTTATGATTTATTGAAGTCTAATTCAAAATTTGAGTGCAAAAAAAAAGTATATTTTACATTAAAATATATTATTTTATTAATTTATAGAATCTTACGATCTTCGATCCGATCTTACAATTTTTGATCTTATGACCCCCTTACGATCTTACTTTAGATCTCGATTTTGACAACCTTGAGTTTAAGTAATATGCAACCAAGATTTTTTGATTGCAAGGTGAATACACACTCATAAAGAGTGGATCTCATCTAACTTTTTAAAGTGATATGACATCATTCTTTAAAAAATGAGGTGGGCCCTACTCTTTATGTGTGTATGCAACACCTTACTTAACCTCTTATTATATTATTTAACAATCTATATTTTCTAATAAAAAGATTATCACTTATTAAATTATTATTAATTTACATTACATTGTTTACTATATATAAGCAATTCAACTAGCAATTTAATTATCATATTTACTTATAAAAAAGTATCACTAGGTGATACATATCTTTTTACTAAAATACCCTTTATAAGTATTATCAAGTTTAAAATTTTATATTATTAAATTGAAACTTATAAACTAAGATTACTATTCACATATTAACATATTAAATAATTAGTATCATTCAAAATAAAATGAGAATAATATAAGATTAATAATTATAATCAATAAAAAAATATTTTTAGTTAATAATACTTATAATAAATAACTAGTGATATATTTTTTTCCATAATACGATATTAGTAATATAATATTATAAAATAAATACTCAAATAATATTTATTATTTCATGAAATTATTATTTTAGTATATTAGTTTTATTATTTGTATTATTTATTACAATATGATATATTTTATCATGTTATATTTTATTTATGGAAGGTATAAAAGGGCGAATATGAGAAGTAAAAATATAGGTAAAATTGCAAGTGTGTGATATATTGAAAGGACACTTTCCTCTTAAGCAATCTATACTATCACTTCATAAATAAAGACAATTCAAATTACGCATTAAGTCAAGTAAATAAGATAATCTAATGAGCTCATATAATTTTAATTTCATATTACTAATAATTTGAAAAGATTGTTTACAAGAAACACATTCTTAATCCATAAATCTTACACTATATTTCATTAGTACTTTTTTTAATACTTATTACAAATTTTTAATTATAGCAACTCCATTTTTTAACAATGTATTTGTTTACATTTTTATTTTTTTGTAAAAGTGCACTTCTATAAAAAAAAATATTTCTAGCGCTTTAGGCTAATCTTGGATGGAGGGATGGAGAGGGGTGGGATGGGATCAAATAACTCATCTCACATTTGAATATTTTTTTAAAAAAAATAAAAGAGTTTGAACCCCTCCAAAATTTTTAAAATTAGGAGGGATTAACTTTTTTTGGACGAGTTTGCCTTTCATTCTAATTATTATTAGTATTTATTTTTTATTTGAGTAGGATAAAATTATCTTTTTAAAAAATATCTTTCTTTATCACACCCTTCCTTTTAATTTGGATATAATGTGGGTACTACGTACTTAAGATAGGGAGCGTCAGATATGACACTCCCTATCTCAATCGTTTTGACGCTCCCTATCTCAATCGTTCTTTTTCTTTTTTAATCCATTTTTTCTCTTTTTTTTTCTAACATAATTAATTCCCTCACGTTTGGATCTATCTAACATGACACCAACACAAGATGCACGTCTTCCACAGGCCTACGATGGCCACTCAATAGTCAAACTCCTGCAGCCGCCGGTGGATGAGCTCTCCATCATCATCATGCTTTCTCCTCCTCCTCCTGCTCTGCTTCCAGTCCTCCTCAGGGCTCCACTCCACGCACCCGCTGCATGCGGCCATTGACAGGGTCAACGAGCTCAGCCCCTTTGTCGGACTGGTAATGTCATATCCGCCGTGATGAATGAGATCAGGAGATGGAGGGTTCCGCAAATTCGGATTGGGAACTCCTAGCACACATCGTGTCCCTTAAATAGCCGCTTGCCCGCAGCGCTCCGCCCCCCTCAACCGCGGCTGTTACGCGCGCTCACGGTGCGCTCGATTTGGAGCTCGCGTAGGCTCCTTTCCGGAAATGTAAGATTACCTATTAAATACACGATCCGCGTGCATTTAACTTCCGCGATGTCGCTGCCTGCTGGACACAACTCATGCGACGTCCGCGACCATTTCCTCTACGTGGCGTGTCCGCATCACGGCCGTGATCACCCGGATCACGGCTCGTCCATCACGGCCATGATCTCAGGGATCACGGCTGTTGTGGCCATCGCAGTCGTGATCACAGTGATCACAGCTAGTCACATTACAACAATCTCTCACTTGACCAACGTGGTTACTATGTCAGCACTCCCACAATCTGTGAGCAGTCTAACTGGAGGTCATTGATGCGAAGTGTGGAGTAAGGTAGATGATGACCACAGGTTATGGGGTTAACCAGGATCGATCTTCTATAGAGAATGTTCTTCACTTCAAATTTTACTATGTATGAACCTATGCACACTCCTATCACCGCAAGTATACGGCAATCGATGAGTACTTTAGGTGTCGATCCACTAGGACACTTTGCTTTCACGCTTCTATTCCTACCCTTCCTCAGCCAAGCTTTCGCGATTAGGGGGCTTGACACTAAAGGTTCAAGCCCTAACCAGAATAGGTGGGGGGTAATTGACAAAGGTAATAATTTTTATTTGTTTTTAGAATAAAGAAATCGGAATTAAAAGGGATAATTTCTAATGATAAGAGGACACCAGGACCCTGAGTTTAC
>LTAE01011158.1:0-15682 GCA_001647135.1 Pontederia paniculata
AGTTCAATTACTTCTGTGAGAACTATCAATGCGTATAACTCTCATGTTTCATATAGGCCCTAGTCATCAATTATTATTTCTGTAAGTATTAGTTTATGTTAGTATTACTTTTCTATTTTTAGAATTTAATCAACCTGAAATCAATGTTGTCTCCTATTAACCTCTAGGATTAGATAAGTTTATAGTTCCTCGTGGGTTCGACACTCTACTCTTTCACTTTATTACTTGTTCGACTAGTGCACTTGCTAGCATTTTGATTTGCGTGTTCAGCACTTTTCGCATCACTAACCAAGGCGTGATATTGTCCGCTCTGGGCCTTAGCCCGCACAGTTTTACCAAAACGCGTCACACTTAATGAAGGCTATGTTCCCGTATATACCCAGCATCTCTCCCGTGACTTGTGCATGTAGGACTAATCCAAGGCATGCCTCTTGCATGAGGGGGTACTCCTCGAAGATTGATATGATTGCTTTGCATGCTCACCGGGCACAATAAAAAGGGAAATAATTAGGTTGTGTGCATATTGATAAATTTAGAGACGATTAGACCTATCTTTCTTTCCTACTCTTGTCATGATCATAGACGTAGTCTATACCTTAGACCTTCGTGTCCATTTTTAGGTTATTATGATTTGGAGTGGTGTGAACTCCTAGTTGGGGGCATCTGGCCCTTTACTTTCTCTATTTTCTATTATGTTGAGTTATATGATTTGGGCATGGCCCATTCCATATTTTTACATGACGCAAAGACGAATTTTTAGCAAAGGTCATGCCGAAATTTTTGGCAAATCCAAGAGAATTTTATTTTGGAACCGTTTGAATTATTTTTAGCTGTTGTAAATCGAGTTTGAATTAGTGAAAGGTCGAAACACCCCTTGCCGTGTCCCAGGCGTCGAGTTCGGGGCGTGACAGTAAGTATATAATTCTTGAGGATGTCTCAAGTCGTCATGGCCCGTAAATAGATATCACGGCCCATAACTCGCGCGTTGAATGGATTTGCACCTCGATCTCCTATTCTCTCACGACTCGTTACTTCTTTCACGACCCGTGATGATAAACTATGTAGTAATCAGTCGTTGTTGTCGAGGTTGTGATAAATTGTGACAGACCGTGATATGTTACTTCACGACCCATAATATAGTGTTACGTCAATCAAGGATCTTATGGTTCGAATTGTTTCCATTGTAAAGGTCGTTATATGGCCATTGCGGTCCTGATCTCTACCCTTACGACACGTAATGAACCATCACAACTTGTAACAATCTGGGTCGAAGTTGCATTGCCCTCTGTAAATGTCGTAATATGTGCGTAATGGTCCATGATGGATCTAGTTGTAGCTGATCTAACTTCATCACTGCCCGTGATGGTCTGTCACGTCTTGTGATGGCTCCTAACACTTGATCTTCTTTCGTGAGCAAGTTCTTTTGCGATGTCAGGTCCATTTCAGCCTCTCTTTAGCCTCTTTAACTAATTTCCTACAAAATAAGACCAAACAAAAGTAAATTTTGGACTTGAAACAATATGAACCAATAAAGATAAAAATAGATGCATGCTATGAGAGAATGACTCTAAATTATGCATGATGCAGGACCTAAAACATGTTATAAAGTGCATGCATCAAATTTCTCAAGCTTGGATGTCTGTTTGTCCTCAAGCAATGTTCAAAGAAAAACTCAGAATATAAAAGGGGGGTCAATCATTGCTTTCACCTTGCAGAATAACTACTTTTCACCTACCCTTCATTTAAGCTCTTATCAACAAAATATCTTTTCACTTTTCAAATAATCCCAACCGCATAGACTTCTGATACTTAAACAAATTTAAACTCCTTTAAGTCTAGCCATAATATGTACCAATGGTTATTGTATCAAATAAGAAAATCTATATTGAAAACACAAGTGTATACTAAGCTTAATAAGATTTTGCTTTATAGTATCGTGCTTCTTTCAATTTACTTTTATCTTTAGATTCTAACCTTCACACAGGTTTGCACAAGGATGTCCATATAGCGGATTTTCGACTGATGACCCCGAGACCAGATGACCTTAGGGCAATAAGTGTTGAAGCACTCCTTGAGCTTACTTGTCCGAACTCTCCCAAGTTCTGAGTTAAGGTTCGAATCACATTAGTGAATTGGTTGTTAATGCGCTTCTCCATATTGCACAAGGGGTCCATGTAGCAGGCTTTCGATCGATGGATCCTAGACAAAATGGCCTTAGGTCATCAAGCATGAACCCCTATGGATCTAATTGCCCGAACCCTCCAAGGTTCCAGATAACACATGTCACAGTCTCCTCAACTACTTGAACTCATAATTTTTTTTCATCTCACATATAGCTTTATTGCTATAATAAGCATAAACTTTATGCATTCAATAGAGAAGTAACTATTATCAATACTAACAAAGGGCAAGAAGAACATAAACAAAAAATTATCATCTAAGTAATTAAAATTCTATTTGGCAACAAACTACATTCCATCTTTTCCCAAAGTTCAGGCGATAAGTGATAAACTAAGACATCAAAATTTCACTATCTAATAGGATGTCTCTGAACATTACTCTCAGAAAAATATAACTTCAAAGCATGAGAAAAATATTAATGATGATTGATGTTTTTTAGTTTTCATTTTTTTAATTTTTTGGGTTTTCAATAATATGATAACAATGCAATACAAGCAAAGATGCACATGCAATACATAAAGCAAATATAAAAAATGCATAACATAAGGAAATATGATGCATGAGAATGCAACTCCCCCAAGCTTAAACCTAACACTGTCCTCAGTGTTGAGGCCCATCCGAAGGGAGGGTACACAAATTCATGAAAAGAAAGTAGAAAATGACTCAAGAAAGCAATAAAGAACGAACATGACCTAGTCTACTCTTTGACGGTGGTGGCGGTGACTGAGGGTGTTGGTAGAATAGCAGCACTCTGTAATAGTTCTAGTCCACATGATAATCGTGCATGCGTCAGACCATATTCTTCGATCTCTCCTGACGGTCACGGATGTCCCTGATGCCTCCCTGCATAGAGGTCAGAGTGGAATGCATAGCAGAGAAGTCGTAAGTCACTGGAACACTCGATGGGTCCACATCCACATAGGATGGCTGATCTTGCTGCGAGGGTTCTGGAGCCCGATGAGGTAGGGTAATCGACAAAGGCCGAGGTGCTGTAGAAGGCAGTATGATCCAGTTGGCTTCATTGGAGGGGTCAAACATATCCGTCTCTGAACTGGGCAAGTACAAATATGAATCCTTGAAGAAGAAAATTGTTTCGCACCGCTGAATATCCCCAAGCTTCATAGCTTGGACAATGCACTCGTCAAGGAAAGAAGTGTCATCCACCGAGAAAGGGTCCTCCATATCGAGCTTCATGTGGTGGGCAATAGGAGTAATGAGGGTGCGGATCACGATCGTCCCTTTGTCCTTCTTAGCTATTTTCTGAAATGTGCGTGCCAAGAAGGCCCCAACATTGACAGGTGTGTGGGTGGCCATGCAATAGTTGAAATAGAGCTCGGGTCCAGTCACTGATCCGTCGATGTCGCCCTTCCCAAAGAGTGTGTTGGAGAGAATCTTGTGCAAATAGTGGAACACATGGTTTTGGATCATAGTGCTCTTAACAGTCTAGTAGTTGAGGTGTGTTGCCCCTGTGATCCTCCTCCAAAAGTCGGCAGCATCAAACTCCTTGGAAACTCGTAGGTAACCCTCATCCGGGATCTGGTAAATAGAATTAAATTCAGAAAGGATCATAGAGAACTTTGTGTTGAACAACTGGAAGGTGTAGGAAGGCCTCCTATGCCCAGTACCATTCTTGACCTCCAAGGAGTTGAGAAATTCTATAGTGATGTCCTCAAAGGTTGGCCACCACTAGTGGATGAAATTGTTGAGGCTGATGTTGTCGAAATGCATGTAGACGAAATCCCGCAGATTATATTCCTCCATAGTTGCATCATGAGAGAATCTGGTGGGGGCGATCCAAAGCAGGCCAAGGGCATCGTGTCGTGCTCGGTGGTCCAGCTTTTTGAACACCATTTCGATAGGCTTTGAGATGATGTCAGAAGCTCAAGTTGGAGGCTGCTCCTCAATAGGTGGTTCCTGTTGCAATCGGCACGATGACATTTTCTTGCGGGATGGACGGCTGGAGCTCTCCATAATAGTCTCGGTCTGCGAGCTGTGGTAATGGGTCGTGAAGGACTGGATCGCAGGGCATGAGAAGCTATAACGACCGAGGCAAGGAATCTGATCTTTGGTTTAAAGGATGTTACGGGCCATTATACTTTGTTACGGCCCGTGATATGTTGTGTTGTGGCGCGTAAGTGTTGTTGCGGGGCGTGAAATTTGCGCTTCGTCAATGTTGTAGAGAGTCAAGGGGCGTGATGAGCAGTTGTGGCTCGTGACAAATGTAGTAGCGTCCCATGAATGAAGTTGTGGCCATGATGGTGGAAGCTTCCCTCTTGGTCACGGCCTGTTACAGAGTATAATGGGTCGTGATGATGCTGCTGGTTGAGAAATTGCCATTGCTGGAGTTGCAGACGATGACCGGTGGTTTGAATGATTCCAGAGTGTGACGACGCTACTAAGGCCAAGGACGTGCGGGCTGGTGTTGTTGATGCTTGCCGGAAGTCACAAAAGAGCTTGCATATGGTTGATCACCGGAGAAGGAGCAAGTGCAACGTATAATGGAGGGATTCATCGTCGCCGGTGCTGCACAAGACGGATATGAATCTACGATATGGGTTAGAATATATAGCGAAATATGTGCAATTATTTTGGGGTGTTATAGGTGGTTGCGGGGTGTGAAAACTGCAATTGAATGGTCATTTTTCACATTACGAGACGTTAGAGTATTTAATGGCCTGGGAAGTTTGAGTTTGACCGCGTCGTGGGCATGACGCTTCGTCGTGGGTGTTAAATGTAGGTAGGTGGCAGTTACACGACTATTTAATTTCGACACGGCCCATTATGGATCTAATGACCCATAAGTCGGGTGAAATGGGGGGTAGCTCGTCTAAACATTGTAACTTACAGGTCGTGATCAAGAGTTATGGCCCGTGATAAGGATGTAACGATGTAAAAGATAGTCGTAATGAATTCTCATGGGTCGTGGATCGGGTGATTTCAGTTAGTGGTCAACTGCCAAGGATGACTTACTACCCGTGGCACGTGATCACGGGCCATGACAAGTAGATGACCTAAGTTGTCGTCCTTGTCGAGGTCGTGATAAATTATGATGGGTCATAAGTTGTGTGTTTTTGCAGGTCATAAGATTTCAAAAGATGACTTTTGGCTCATAAATGTATATTATGGCCCATGATAAATTGATGGCTCACAAAAAGGTTCTACTGTCGAGTCTATGATGAGGTATCATGGCTCGTGAGATCGAATGGAAATATCGGACTCTAGGTATTACGGGCGTGATGTGGTATCACGCCCCATGATTGAATGAAATGCTGATGAACTTCACTTGTTACTGGTCGTGATACTTCTTATGGGGCATGACATCGGGTCTCAAGACTCGTGACTGTGCATAACGGGTCATAACCTTGTGTGGACCATTGCTAAGGCCAAAATTTTGGGTGTGTAAGGCAACCAGACGCCTTGAGGACTTGACCATAACTCTAAGATGACTCAAGAAAAAGAAAAATCTAACTAGGGTGATAGGGTTCAGGCATATTAGTTCTAATTAAAGTCTTTAGCTTGACTTTGATCCCCCTGTGACTTAAAGGTCATAGAGATTTAGAAAACCAATCATTTCATTGGTTTGGTAGCCCAAGTAATGCTTCACCCGATGTTCGTTGACCTTGAACGTCTGTGAATCATCGAGTGTGGATAACTCTATCGCTCCATAGGGTGATGCTGAAACAACTAGAAAAGGTCCAAACCATCTCGATTTCATCTTCCCTGGAAAGAGTCTCAATCTACTATATAGGAGAACCTTTTGCCTTAGCATAAACTCAATTTTGTTCAAATGCTTGTCTTGCAATTTCTTAGTCCTCTACTTATATAATTTACTATTTTTGTATGCATGATGGCGAATTTCTTGTAATTCATTCAGTTTCAATAACCTCTCACTCCCTGCCTTATCTATGTAAAAATTCAGAAACCTTGTGGCTTAATATGCTTTGTGTTCAAGTTCAACAAGTAAGTGGCAGGCTTTTCCAAAGACTAGCCTATATGGGGACATGCCAATGGGTGTTTTATACGTAGTCCTATACGCCCATAATGCTTCATATATGGGGACATGCCAATGGGTGTTCTATACGCAGTCCTATATGGGGACCAATATTTTCTCGAGGTGCTCACAGTTTTCTCCAGAATTCATTTTAGTTCTCTATTGGAAACTTCAACCTATCCATAGGTCAATGCATGGTAGTGTGTGCTCAATTTGTGTTTGATATTAAATTTGGCTAACTGATTTTCTATTGTGTGATTGCATAAATGGGTACCATTGTCACTAATAATAGATCTAGGTGTGCCAAATCGTGTGAATATATTTTTTTCTCAAGAAGTTGGCTACTACCTTTGCATCGTTTGAGGGTGTGGCTATGACTTCTACCTGTTTTGAGACATAGTCAACCGCTACCACTATGTATTCATTGTTCATAGACCTAGGAAATGGTCCCATGAAATCTATGCCCCAAACATATAAAACATTGCAATTCAGAATATTATTTAAAGGCATTTCATTCAGTTTAGAGAGGTTACATGTCCTCTGACAGCAGTTGCAGTAGGCTCAGGCATCCTTGAAAATGGATGGCTAGTAAAATCTGCACTCTAGTATCTTTGTTATTGTAAGATTCGGCCTAAAGTGTCCTCCTGAAACTCCATCATGGCAATGCTTTAATATATCTTCACTCTTCTCATCTCTCATGCACCGCCTAATGATTTGATCTGCATAAAGTCTGAAACGATACGTGTCCTCCCAGTGATAGTGTCTGACATTAGAGAAGAATTACCTCCTTTGTAATGTGTTATCCCTTTCATGATCCAATTCCCGGAAATCTGCATACCAAGTAAGAGAAGTACATACTTGTTTTACCATTATTATAGAAAATATCTTTTCATCTGGAAACTCTTCATGGATGTTAGAATTGTCACATGGTGCTGATTCCAAATGAGACAAATGATCAGCTACCAAATTTTCGGTTCTCTTTTTGTCTCTCACTTCAACATCAAATTCTTGTAGTAGAAGGATCTAGTTCTTTGTCATGAGGTGCCTTATTGCAGTGTGATCTGTATACACAACAACTTTAGAACATTCAAGGTAAGCACGGAATTTGTCAAAAGCATATATTACTGCCAAGAACTACTTCTTTGTTGTTGCGTAGTTCAGTTGGGTTGGTGTTAGAGTCCGACTTGCATAATAGATTGCCCCAAACGTCTTTTCTCTATGCTGCCCCAGAACTGCTCCAATTGTTACGTCACTCGCTGATCTGATATATCAAGTGCTTAGTATTAGTTCTTTGTAGTTATGATTCATGTTATTTTCATGCCATTATGTTGTATGCAAGCCCCACTTCGTGTTAATTCCCCACTTTTGCAGCAAGCACATACCATATAACCAAATGATGTTGTCTTGTGCTTTTATTTCAGCAACTTCGAAAAAAGAAGCCTTTTCACACCCTCACAAACAGAAACATCATGATCCCACACAAGAGAATCGCCTGATGACAAAAAGGCAAAATGGAGAAGGATCTTTTACAACCCATATTCTGAAAGGACACAACAGAAGAATCAAAAGGACAATACCGAGTTGGACAAAGACACCACATGTCGAATGAAGCAGAGGGTATAACAAAGGATGAATGAGAGGGCAGAAAAACATCTCGGATTCTAGAAGGCTCACGCACGGGATTAGGAGCACCATCCATCCACCACCAGAGGAACCAGAGACGATGCCATTGATGAGCAGCTCTATAGGATGAAGAACATGAGCATTTCTGATCTTTATTCTTGTATTTTGATGAACATGATATGTAATTAAGTAGGATAATCTTAAGGGATGAAGAATTTTGATTACTATTTCGGTTTCGAACACATTGAACTATTTCTTTTTTCATTTTATCAACACATCATTTTATTTCATTTTCGAATCGGATGTTGTGAAGAGTTCTATTTTTCTTGTTATCCGATGCAACTGACCCTCGATTCAGTTTTCTTTCTTGTTTACACTCTCTCTCGTCGGATGATACGTCCTTGATCGGAGGCATTCGGTGAAGTGAGTGATCGCGGTTTAGTTTCCTGTTGAGTGCATTGGGTCACTACCGTTAGGCGATTCACAACCTTCCAACCGCGAGGACAAGTCTTACTATTTTTCTTGTTAAAGCGTTTAGAGGACTGACCATCACATCTTGCTCTTTTATAGTTTGGTGGTAGTAGCAAACTACTAGACTCATCTAGACTAGGTCCCGGGATTCTTTTGTGCTCTTCATCATGTGACTGCGGGGAGATTGTGATTGATATCCTACAAAAAGGAATCCATGATTCCTCTCTTCATCGAAACCTAATTTAGTATATAAACCCTGCATGTAAATAATAATTCAATCCGACATCCCCGAAACCTGCTAACTCTAGAGTTGCTTCACAGATCAGTTGTATCTCATATTTGCGTAGTCATGATTTGTTCTGTCCATGTTACCTTAGGTCATTTTTTCATTCAATCAAAAATCCTAAAAATGAGTTAATCTATATATTAGTTTCTTTTAGATCGATATTCTCATTTTTAATTAGTCTTGAGTGATTAATTCATGACAATTGCTTTCGCCTCCCTATGGATTCGATACCTTAAGTACTGCACACGATCAGTTGTATACTTGCAACAATCATATGTCTGAGGATCTTTTTAAAATTGATTGTCTATCGTTATCATTATCTTGCACATACCTTGTCACAACCCTGCTTGAATGTACGTATGTGAACCTGATTTTGATTTACCTTAGACATACTTCATCACTCGCATCACACATAATGTCAAAAGGTTCATTCCAATCCGGTGCGACAACCACAAGTGCAAAAATCAAACTCTTCTTAAGTGCATCAAATGCCATCATGCATTCAGTAATAAACTCAAACTTAGTGTCCTTACTTAGCAAGTTGGTTAGTGGCCTCGATATCTTTGAGAAATCTCGAATAAAGCGGCAATAAAATCCCACGTGTCCCAGAAAACTTCTAACAACTTTGACATTTGTAGGTGGTGGAAGGTTGGCTATCACATCTATCTTAGCCTTGTCTACTTCAATCCCTTATTCGAGATTTTGTGGCTCAGCACTATTCCTTCCCCACCATGAAATGATACTTCTCCTAGCTCCACGCCAAGTTAGTTTCCTTACAGCGTTGCAAAACTAGGTCCAAGTTATTCAGACAATTATTAAAATAATCTCCAAACAATGTAAAATCGTCCATGAAAACTTCAAGAATGTTTTCATTCATGTCGGAGAAGATGAACACCATGCAACATTGGAAAGTTGCTGGAGCATTGCACAATCCGAACAACATCCTTCTGTAGGCGAATGTTCCATAGGGACACGTAAACATCGTCTTCTTCTGGTCCTCTGGTGCCACAACAATCTGGTTTTACCTGGTGTAGCCATCTAGAAAACAATAATAGTCATATCCTGAAACACGTTCGAGCATTTGGTCAATAAAAGGTTATGGAAAATGATCTATTCACGTTGCTTCATTTAACTTACGATAGTAAATAAAACACACCAGCCAGTCATGGTTCGTTGGGACACTAATTCACTATTTTTGTTTTTCACCATCGTGATTCCACCCTTCTTAGGTACTACCTGCACTGGGCTTATCCAGGAGCTATCGGATATTGGGTAGACTCTAGCGTCCAGTAACTTAATGATCTCTTTCTTCACAACCTCCTTCGATGTCGGATTGAGCCTTCGCTGAAATTGGATTGAGGGCTTTGCATCATCTTCCATAAAGATCTTGTGCATACAAATTGTCAGTGAAATGCCCTTTATGTCTGCAATTGACCATGTGATGGTTGTTTTGTGTCTCTTCAACACTTCCAAAAGTTGTACCTTCATTTTAGAGGTAAGCTCCAATGATATTATTACAGGACATGCATCTCCTTCCAGAAATGCATACTTCAAGTGTGTTGGTAACTCCTTCAACTCTACGACCTTCAGTAAAGTTGCTTCCTTATCTTTAAGATGTTGTTGTCTTTGGTCCTCAATGTCTTCTTTTTCTACAGTCTCTATTGTTTCTCCACCTTGTTAAGTGCTACAACTTCTATAAGTTCATATATCTCATCAGGGTGATTCTTGCTCATGACTATGGCTCCAATTAGGCATCCAACTTGTCCTTGTCACTCTGGCACAATCCATTGTAGAAACCTTCCGTAAGATCCCATAGAGGAATCTGATTGTTAGGCACCCCGACGAGGAGTTCCTTAAATCGATCTCAAGCCTCGAACAATTTCTCATCATCGTCTTGTTTAAAGGGTCGCAGTTAATTCCTCAGCTTTGCAGCTTTCTGAGGTGGGCAGTATTTATTGATAAGTTTCTATACTAGTTGCACACTGGTAATCATTGATCCTGCAAGTAAAGGTTTTAGCCAAGTGAAATCTTTATCGCGTAAGGAAAAGGAAAATAACCGTTGGCGAGCGGCACCCACTGAGACATTGTTGCACTTAAAAGTGCTACATATGTTCAGAAAATGATCTAGATGATCGTGAGGGCTTTCATTGAATCCTTTATCGAACTGTGATGATTGGATCATCCTTACTATGGCAGGGTTGATTTCAAAATTGTTGGCCTTGATGGCGGGTAGAGTTATTCTAGATTCAGTATTAGTGTAGTTTGACGCTACATAATCCCTCATAGTCATTTCAACTTCTTCTTCGTTGTCAGCTATATGTTCGACGTTCTGATTATCCGCCATTGCTACTTCTCTCCTTAAGTCATGGATGAATCTTCCAATTTCTGGTTCGAAGTGTAGTGGTTAACTCGAGCTTCTAGTCAATCGCCGATTTCTTTGACTTGATTCCTCCAGAATTGATGGACGGTGTTGAGAATTGCTCTTGAAAATTACATTGCGACAAGTAAAATAAAAAATAAAAAAAATAATGTCATAGTAACATAAAATTAGAATAGTTAACAATTATGATTTCTCGGCAACAATGACAAAAACTTGATGCAAAAAATCCATTACAAGAAAATACATGTTAGCAAGTGCACTAGTCGTTCAAGTAATAAAGTGTAAAGAGTAAGAGTTGTCAATCCCACGAGGAACTAATGTAACCATCTAGTATCAGAGATTAATAGGAGATGAACATTGGGTTATGGATTGATGATTCTCTAGAAATAGAATTAATTAAAATGATATATTACAATGATAGTTGGTGACGACTAGGGCCTAGATGAGAATAAAGATGATGAATAAAATTGATACTTTCTCGTAGAAATGATTATGCACAAATTCTACTCCAGAGTTGAATCTCCAAATGGATTAGGAACATCTATTAATATGATCTTTCTTAATTAATAAATCTATCAAGTATTCCTTAACGGCTCTACTTTTAGATTAAAATCACAGGATGCATTCAAACATCTTTCTAAACTAATAAATCACTCTTAACAAGTTAACCTAACAGACCAGACATTACCAAGTCCTTAGTGGATCACAATAGCATGACATAAATTACATAAAAGATTGACCACACTACACAGTTAATGATCAAACAAAGACACTCATAAAACTCAGGTAATCATGTTTAGAAAAAGAGAACTAAAATTTATAATCAAAAGTATGAGAAAATATACAAGTTTCTAAACCTAATAAACATTTTTTTATAACTCGAACTTATCAAAAGATACAAAAAATTATAGAAAAGTGTAAAATTCATCCCAACAAAATATGGAACAAGAAAATACTCTTCTGGATGTTGAAAAGATGTTGAGCAAACTCCTTAATGGATGTATTGGTCTCGGATTCTCCTCATCAATCCTTCGGAATAATTATTTGTTCTCTGGCGTTGTAACTCATGTTGACGACTCCTAGCCTCCTCTCTCACGTTACAAGTGAAACTCCTTTATTCCCCCTCTCAAATTAGGGTGTCTGATGCATGCATTTTATAACATATTTTAGGGTCTGCATTAGGCATAATTTTGAGTCATTTTGGCATCACATGCATCTATTTTATTCTTCATTTGTTCATATTATTTCGAGTCGTGATTATACTCTTGTTGGTGACTATTTTGTAGGAAATCAATTGAAGAGGTTAAGGGCTAGGATCGACGAACAAAAGGGCACATTTATGGAGGAGATTACAAAATTCAGCACTCATCACGGGTCGTGACGACGCATACGGGGCGTGATTAAGGTATAAAAGAAGCAGTTCAGCCATCATGAGCCATTAGACCTATCCAGCGGAGAATGAAAGTTCAACCCAATCATTACGGGTCGTTATAAGATGTTACAGGTCGTAAGTGAAATATTGAAGAGAAGAAGCAAGAGAGATCTATTCGAAGCCTTGAGCAAAATTCAGATTTTTGGAGGCTTGAAGATCTTCTGCAGATATCTAGAGCTTGACTTATTATTTTCTGTTGGAAGAACTAATTTTCATTTGTTTAGTTATCTTTGTTAGGGAGTTTCTGAACCCTATTTGAGATTGAATCTATAAAGTTGTTTCTTTTGAATATGCATGTTATTCTTAATGTTGTTCTTTCTCTGTGATGATCATGAAATTCTCTTATTGATTGTTTAGTGTAATAGAATTCATGGTTTGATCTATAGAGAGGATTGGTCTTTGAATTTAACGTCATAACATTGCATATCTCAATTTGATTACTCGCGGGAGGTTCTGGGTTATGTGGCTTGTTGATTAGACTTGTTTAAGTAGTCAATAATTCAAGAACTGCAACATTAAAGCATCTTAGGTTTAGATTGATTTACGGTGGATTCATTTGAACGTCTCGGTTAATCTGAAGTTGAGATAGAGGATTGAACCTATTTAGGAGATCATACTTTAGGCAATTCTTTGTCCATCATTAGAAGAAATTCTGATTCAACCTAATTTAGTGGTGAGATAGAGTCCTAAATCTTTCATCTTAATTCGACTTTATCTCATCTGAACTCATCTCTGGAATTTTATCTTTTCTCATCAATTATCTTCTGAATTAAAACTGAAATTAATCTTTTCTCTACTACTTCTGAAGTAGACAAGGCTAGGTTACATTAGTCCTTGTGGGTTCGACATCTTTACCATGTTATAACTTTATTACTTTAATGACTAGTGTGCTTGCGAGTGTATTTAGATCGCATCAAGTTGCCATTGCTGGGGATTAATTGTTAACTTACTTGTCTAATTTCATTAGTAACTTTAGATTTATATTTTCCATTTTCTATCACGTGAGAATCATTACTGCATATCTTTTCACGTTTGTTTTAGTGTTGTGTCAATTTTTAGGAGATATCTTTATACACAACTTGATCAATTGAGTACCCTCAATGGCGAAGAAGCAAGGAAAATCAAAATCACAAATTGAGGGAAAGTATAAGAATTCAAAGCAAGATGAAGTCCATGGGGGAGCCAAACTTAAGCAGTGAAGCATCATCGAGTCATCAACAAAAAGACACAACAGAGATTATTCAAGTTGGAATCAATCTCCCTGGACACAATATTAGCAAGCCATCCTATCAACCTCAAGAAGAAGACATATCAACGGATCCACTTGCCATGTTGTCACATATGGTGGGCATGCTGGTGCAGAAAGTTTCCATGCAAGAAGAGTACATCAAAAGCATGGAGACTCATATTTCAGAAATTAAAGGACACAATACAAAGGCATGTGGTGCCCTCAAATCATCAATAGAGTCAATTGTCAAGTTGGAGGACATGCTTGGTCAAGTTTTATCAACAATTAAACACAAATTTACTCAGCAAGACCAACTAATCAACAACTTGGAAGCCCAATTGACAAAAATAAAAGATCACAAAAAGTAGTTCATGATTTTTCTTCTCCCGAGCCAGTAGAATTTCAACTCAAATTTGAATCCATGGAGGAAATTTCAAGCACTATGAGAAACAAGTTGCACAATTTTTTTCTCAAATTGCCAAATCTCAAGAAGCTACTAAAGGACCACCTGCTGTTATTTGTCCATGCCACCAACAAAATTTGTATCACAGAAGTTGGAGACCTAGAAGATACTATCATAAGAGGAGATGGACTACTCAGTAGAGAGTGAAGGAGACAAGCAAATATATCATGGAGGATGGAAAAGTCCAAAGGAGGAGCTCGCCTTTGGAAACTCCAACAGTTTCTATAGCAACATCTCCTATTCACCCACCACCACATGAGGAGAGAGCGACACCATCTGCATTATCATCACCACCACCACCAAGATCAGATGCACCAAGTTCATTCAAACAAGGCGGCCAAAAAGCCCAACTCCAAATCAGCTAGAGGAGAAATTGAAAACTCAGAATAAGGGAAAAGCAAAAATCACTTCAGAAGGTTATCATAAGCTGGAGACAATTGGATGCATCATCACTCGCAATTCCCCTCATTCTCCAAATTGAACATAAATAGGAGACATCCAGTCTACGACGTTAAAGTAATGGCGCTCGTTAGGAGACAACCTAATTCTCTCACTTTTCTTTTAGTTTTTAGTTGGTTTTAGTTAGGTCATGTGTTTTAGGATTACTCTCACAGAAATTCTCCAAGCTTTATAGTGACCAGGTCCTAGGTGAAGAAAGGAGTCATGCATGATTCTGAACAAAAAGGAGAAGTATCAGATTCATCGTAGAACATTTCAAAAACTTCTAGCCATAACACAAGCAAGCAATCTCCAGCAACAAGTGCCTTTCTTCAAAACAATTTCAGTCATCAAACCATCCTAGTCCTGGTCGTCACCAAGGCGTATGGTTGCCTTAGTCACATATTTTGAGCCTTAGCACCTGCCTTCTCTCCTTCATGGGCCGTGACAGCTTGTCACGGGCCGTGAGACCCAAAATTACACTCGGCAAGATAATAATTATGGCCCGCAATAACTCCAACTTTTCAACACTTAACACTATTATGGGTCGTAACACCTTTTCACGGCCCGTAAACTAATTCCAGGAGACACTTTCTATTCATAACAAGCTGTGATACCTCCATCACGATCCTTGTCGTAGAGTTTACAATTTGTCATGGGCCGTAACCTTGTGTCACGGGCCGTAAGTCACATATGGCGGAACCTCCTGTAGGATCGGAATGGCACCAAGAGGGGGGTGAATTAGTGTATTAAAGAACTTTTGCTACTTTAATACTTTAGATAGATGAGTTATATTAGCGGAAGCATATAAATGCAAATGTAAATAAGTAGAGAGGAGAGAGAGAGAGAGAGAGAGAGAGAGAATCAAACAGACACACAAACACAAAGTTTATTGATGAGGTTCGGCCGAACTCCTGGCCTACGTCCTCGCTCCGATCTTCTCGCATTCGAGATCTCAGGAGATCACTTAACTCCTTCTTCAAGGGTGAAGACTCCCTTACAAACTTTTCCTTTCTTTCTCGAGGACAAGGAGACAACCTCTTACAGTTCACTCTAGAACTCTCAATCCCTTCTATTCAGGATTCTTCACTCGAATCTCAGAAGGGGAACTAAGGCTTTCTATCGCTCAATGCTCTCACTGAATATTTTGCCAAAGTTAATTCCCAAGACTCTTGGGATTACAATATAT
>LTAE01011159.1:0-24788 GCA_001647135.1 Pontederia paniculata
CCCTGTTGATTACCCCTCACCTATTCTGGTTAGGGCTTGAACCTCTAGTGTCAAGCCCCCTAACCGTAAAGGCTTGGCTGAGGAAGAGTTGGAATAGAAGCGTGAAAGCAAAGTGTCCTAGTGGATCGACACATAAAGTACTCGACGATTGTTGTATACTTGCGGTGATAGGAGTGTGCATAGGTTTATAAATAGTGAAATTTGAAGTGAAGAACATTCTGTATAGAAGATCGATCCTGGTTAACCCCATAACCTGTGGTTATCATCTAACTTACTCCACACTTCGCATCAATATTCAACTTGAAGGAATACTTATATGTATATATAAACTTTCTAGAAGAAAAGGTTATTTTTTTAAAAACAATTGGTGCTTCTGTTCCATGTTTTAGTCCACTACTGGTGGCGTTTCAAGTCTACTACTGGTGGTAATCCAAAAATGGAGAAATCAGAAGACTTGGATTGATTCAGAAATCAACAGTGCCTTTGCCTTGTTAATTCTTTGTTGTTTTCTTCTTCTCCTAAATTTTCTTTTTTGTTCAAAGTAATAGTTATTATCTTTAGGAGCTTTAGGTCTTGGCATGCACTGCACCAAAGTTAGTATCACAACAAAAGAACAAAAGAACAAAAGAAAACAAGAAATGAAATCTTAAGAAATATTCACAAGTCAAAGTATACTACTTATGAGATTCACAATGAAAATGATGGAATTAACTAGCTAAGTGATTTATCTTTAAAAATTGGCAATTGCCTCCTCGATAACGGCACCAAGAATTTAATGTGTGCAATCTAGTGTTAAATCTAAATCAAACTCATGTACAAATATGCAAGCAAAGACAATGTATATGCTCAATAGTGACAAACAACAAACTATCAATTTTAAACAACAAACTATCAATTTTAAACCTTAGACAACATAGCGATGCTGCAAGCGCACAATGATTGATTGCGGTACTTTAGGTATCGAATCCACATGATAGCTAAAGTAATTATAGAGACTAATCACTGTAATCTCACATCTAATCCTAGAGAGAATAATCGAAATGGATTGAAATAGAAGAAGTATCAACTAATAATTTTTTATATTTTCAGGAATTTAAAAAATGAAACGAGCAGTAATCATGACTAAGGAGAATCAAGAATATACTGATAAAAAAACTTTGCAGTTACTATGCTTCGGGGATGTTGAATTTGACTGTCGATATCGTGCAGGATTTATATATATATATATATGATCTTGATGAAGAGAGGAATCACGAATTCCTTCCGAGGGATCTCACTCACCATCTCCTAGATGATCGACATCAGAAGAGTGAGAAAGAGGTTTGGAATCTACCTAAGGCAGATCTGGTAGCTGATTTGAGTCGAGGGCCTCTGGGCATACAACTATGCGTCATAGGTCTACAACACCCATGATGGGGTTTACTAATGGATCATATGTAAATAAAAGTAAATGGGTCATCTTCCAATTATTCTAAGCCTTAAAGAAAATAAGTAGATTCCTCACTATTATAGGAACATAAAAACATCCACTAGTGAATCAAACTAAAAGACCAAACTAATGGAATAAAAAACCATGATCGTAGAAATCCAAGGATACCCCTCTCTCGAGACGTATCATTTGATGAAGTCGACATTATATATAAGAGAAATAATCAGAAGCAACATCTTGATTCGAATTTTATTAAATCAAACCATGAAACTCTTTGCAAATTAAGAAAGTTCATAAACAAGAATAAAACAAACCAATTTATAAAATGACAATCCGAAATAGTTCAACAAGTTCAAACTAAAGTGCGATCCTATCCATCATCCCCTAACAATTGAGTTTAGAATTATCCTATTAGTTACACATCATCTTCATCAAAATAAAAGTAATAAGTTCATAAATGCTCATGACTTCTCCTTTGCAATATATTTCTCCCCTTGAGATGGTTCTCCTCCACCTTGTTCTAATGAGCCAATGAAATGGAATTGTTGGAAGATGCCTTGTCCTGCTTTCTTTGACTCTTTTTAACCTCTTCGCCTTATATCGACATGTATCTCCTTCTGTCCAGCTAGAATATTTTTTTAGTTTCCTCTGGTTCATCCTTGCCAATCACGAGTTGTCTCATTTTTCCCACCTTCAACAATTTTACCGTCTATCAGAATGAAATGTTGCGCTGTGATGCCGCCTCATGTGAAGATGTGAAAGCTTCTCTTTCCAAGAATCCTTAAATAAGAGTATAAAGCAGCATCAACGACTTTTGAATACACAGATCGGCCAAATTTTGACATGGTGTAGGTGTGTTTACTAAGGAGAGGAAAATGGGCCTAAAATAGAGACTTGAGTTCGAAAGACAACGCGAGGATGATGCAATGAACAATTTTGAAGATCAAATATTTTGCACTTGATGTGTTGTATCAATTCTCTACAACATTCTCATCAATCTATAATATTATAATGAGATCGTTTTAGCACCTACCCCATTATTCAGACATATATTCTGTGGAGTTCAAGAATAATTCTTGAGGTTATTATTTGTGTATTTATATGTTTTTTTAAGAAGAAACTTTGTTTCATAATGAAAAATTTGTTACTCACTTTCGTGGTTTCTTTCCGACCTTGAGAGGTTTTCCACGTAAATATTGTGTGCCTCTGGTATGATTTAATTATCTTATTATTGTCATCATTCCATTTAAATTTATCAATTAGAGGAAAGAGGATAATTTCGTAAATATTTGTTCAGTCTTTTTCCAACAGTGATATCAGAGCTTGGTTATTAAATTGCATAAATTTAATGAAGGATAATAATACCCCCAGTCACATGTTATGACAGGACCAAATTATTCCATTTGAAAAAATCGGATGAGAGACTATTTGAATTGCAAAGACCTTTATGATCTAATTGGAGGTGATGCTGCAAAACTTAATGATATGTATGACATAAAGTGAAGGAGATTAAATGTCAAGATAAGGTGTTTCATCATATTACAAATATTGATGAATCTAATTAAATTTGAAAGAAAAAAATGCAAGAGATATATGAGTGCAAATCACCGTAGAATATTGTACTATTGATGAAAAAACTTGTTAACCTGAAGTATAAAGATGATCATTTTGTTGCAGAATATTTGGGTAGCTTTTAAGAATTAATTAATAAGTTGACATCAATAAAAATCATATTTGATGATGAGATCCAAGCATTGTTGTATTGAGTTCATTATCTAATAGTTGGGAAACATTCGTTGTCCCCGTAAACAACTTTATTTCAGGAGGAAAGTTGTTTTTAGAAATGATCAAGAATAGCTTATTCAATGAAGAGATAAGAAGGTGATAGCTTATACTCAACAATTCATCAGAAACATTGATTGTGGAAATTCGTGGGAGAAGCAAAAAGAGAAACTCTCATAACCATGATTTATCAAGATCTAGAGAAAAATTAAAGTGCAGGAAAGATCTTATTTGTCATTACTATGATGGACCGGTGTTGAATCTAGGATCCCGAAATTATTTTGGTGATCACAAAGTTGTGAGAGAACTTAGTTTGGACTGATAAGCTTGTTGAATTGTTCTGAAAGACATGATATTCATGTTCAGAGAATGAGAGGTCGATCGAAGTTGATGAACGGACGACCTATGCATATGGAAGACATAATAGGAAGATCATATGTGTGCAGCGGTCGTCCAAAGGTTGAGAAGTGGTCGACCGATGTGAAGAGTAAAGATCAGAGAAATGGAGTCAAATACTAAGCGGTCGACCGAAGATATTAAGAGGACGACCAAAGACAAGGCTGAACAAGAGAGGTCGCCCAATTAAGAACAGTGGGTGACCGATGATTTCACACCTATAGTAAAGAGGATGGAGAATAGGCGGTTCAAGAAGAAGTGGACGACTGGTAAGGAGACTTAGCCGAAGAGGTGCTTTGGCTAAGGAAGGAGAGGTCGTCCGAAGAGGAAGAATGGACGACCGAAGAGTTGGAAATGAAGGCAATGGACGTCCAAAGTTTTTTTCAGATGGAAGACAATAGACGACCGGGAGATTGCTAAGACTGGAGTGGATGTCCGAAGGCTCATGTGTTGAAGCAGCGGACGACCAAAGCTGATGACAGGATGAAGATTGGTCGACCGAAGATGGAGTGTGGACGATCAATAGATTTCATATGAAGACAAAGGTCGCCCGGAGTACTTGGTGAGTAGACAAGCGGACGTCCAAAAGTTTGTCAGATCTAAGGAGAGCTGAAGATCGGACGACCGTAGGATGAGAGGATGACCGATGAAGAGATAGAGGTCGTCCAAGGGCTAAAGAGACAGAGTTGCGGTCGATCAGGTTATCTGACAGAAGAAGAGTGGACGACCAAGGAATCTAATGAGTTGTTAGAGGACGTTTGAAGAATATCAGAAGGAAGAAAGGACATCCGAGGATCTAAGTGGAAATGAGCGGGCGTCCGAAGGTTGTCAAAGGAATGTTTGGTGGACGTCCGAGGATCTCATTGGAAAGTGAGCGGAAGGCCAAAGCACTGATTGAAGAGGGAGCAGACGTTCGAGGATCTCAGTGTAGAATGAGCGGACGCTCAAAGTACCCACAAGGAAGAGAAGTGGACACCCGAAGGATTCAGGGAGAATCAACGGACGACCACAGATGTGTCAGAGGTTATGGCACAAGTCAAGTCGGTTGACCGAAGATGAAGAGCGGGCGACCAAAGGATCTTGACTAAGGCTTTCAACTCCAGGAGTGGACGTCCGGGTGATTGAGGTGCAATTAGCGGACGACCAGAGAAGTTGAAGGATATGACACAAGGTCAAGTCGGGCGACCGTAGGAGCAGCGGGTGATCGAAGGAGCTTGACATGAATCTTCAACTCCAAGAGTGGACGTCCGAAGAAGATTGGGTGCAATCAGCGGACGACCAGAGATGTTGAAGATGGTGGTACAAGGTCAAGATCAGTCGGCCAAAGGTTTGGCAGATGACCGAAGGAGCTTGACAGTTGGCTTCACTCGAGAATGGACGACCGAGGTGATTGGGATGCAATCAGCGGACGACCAGAGATGAGTGAAAGTTGGAACAGGTCAAGATCGGTCAACCGAAGATGAAGCGCGGATGACCGAAGGAGCTTGACCGAAGTCTTCAACCGAAGAGTGGACGTCCGAGAGGATTGAGGTGCAATCAGCGGACGACCAGAGATAGGTTGAAGAAGGGAACTCAAGTCAAGATCGGGTGGCCAAAGGTTTGGCGGACGACCGAAGGAGCTTGACTAAGGAACAAAGGCTTCAGACTTCGAACTACAAACGTCCGAGGGTGAGCGGTGGACGATCGAGGCACCATACGACAGTTCAAATAGAGACTTCACAAGAGCAGTGGACGACCGGGGGTTAGGTGAAGTGTTATGTACTTGCATTAACGGCTAGTTTTCTGAGTGACAGATTAGGTCATTTTTGCAAAGTATATATTATAATCCCAAGAGTCTTGGGAAATAACTTTNCCCCCCCCCCTTGGTGTCATCTAGATCCTACAACCGGGACACTTCAAGAAAGAGTGCAAAAAATTAAAGCGTGACAAGTTACATAAAAGGTCTGAGAAGATGAGCAGTGATGGAAGTAATGTTGTGATGGTTACATTTGATGAAGTATACTTTCTTACTAAAGAAGATTGTGTCAACGTCGTGAGTATAGACTTAGTATAAGTTTTAGATATTGCATCTTCATTTCATGTTAAACCTCGTAGAGATGTCTTCTTGACATATACCGTGGGTACATTTGGGTCAATAAAGATGGGGAACAAGTCTGAGTCCCTAATTGTTGACATTGACGATATTTAGTTTAAGACTAACACAAGCTATAAGATTGTGCTGAAAGATATGTGATGACAGGAAATTTACCTTAGATTTTCATATGAAAAATCTACACTTTCACCATGAATTTTTCATCTACATATACATATTGTCACATATTTTTATAGCCTTTGCATCATTTGAAATTTTCTGGATGCAAGTATATAGTTTTTTTTCTCTAGACTCTTTTAAGTGAAATTATGAGTGATAATATCTGATTTCTCCTTTAGGAACTCAGGTAAAAAAAAAGATAAAATAAGAGAAAAGAAGAGATAAAAGATGAGATTAGGATTTTCAAATAGTTCAAAAAGATAAATTGATTAGGTTGGTTAGGGTTAGAAATTTGTTTCACCACTGTTATCTATTGGATTTCATCTATTAAAATGTCTGAATATTAGATGGCAGAAGGATTGATTTAATAATATAGGACTCCTCTCGGATGACCTGATTATTTTAGTCATAAATTAATTCAGAAAGATGCAAACCACATTAATCTCTAAATTAATTTACACTACAAGAAAATTCATAATTTGAGACGACACCTCCTTGCAAAAACACATGTTGCAAATTTTATGCGACGGAAGTGTTACACTATGTGGTGATATTTTCGTTGCAAAAAATCTGCGACGAGCAATTTTGCGATAGATATGCGACGAAGGAGCCATTGCAAATTGTGAATTTTCTTGTAGTGTTAAGTTAAAATACGTTGAAATCAAATCATGAATTGATAGGCCTCTCTTGAGTGAATAGCAACCCATAATCTATGAATTATGGAACTAGATAGACATAAATCCTTGCATCAGAAAAGACAAACGCCTCAAAATGACCGAGAAAGAATATGCCAGAAAACGGTCCGCGTCACGTCCAAAACGGACCGCGCCCGGGCAAATGAAAACACGGCTATTGGGATGAGGAGAGAGAACATGGGCGAGTCGGCTAAGATCACGATTGTGTTCTTCTCAGAAATCAATATAATATTAAAAAAATGACAAAACAGGGAGCGTGAGTCAACACGGCCCGAGTCTACTTCATATGAGGACACGGTCCAGTCGGATAAGATCACGACCATGTGTCTCAAAGAAAACTGTTAAACCCTGTGAGCCTTTTGGATTAATTTATTCTGAAATGTTAGATGAACTTGCATCTGAATTTTATATATTCTTAATAGTATTGTTAGTATGAGTTGATCGTAATTACTCTGTAATTATTCGTGTATGATTTTCTTTCAGATTTTTATATTGAATATATTTTTCGGCCAAGATCAAACCGGACCGTGTTCGATAAACACGGGTCGTGTTCTTCTTGTGTGCCACCGTCCCTTTCATTCGTTTGCACGTGTTTTTCTGAATATTTTAATCGACAAAAAATGCAATCGTGATCTTAACCGACTCGATAGTGTTCTTCCATATTTTTCTAGCGCGTACCCGAAACGTTTCGTGAATATTATATAAGAAAAATATTCAGAAAAATAATATTCACGAAGGTTAAAACCACATTAATCTCTAAAATAATTCGACAAAAAATGCAGTCGTGATCTTAACCGACTCGATAGTGTTCTTCCATATTTTTCTAGCGCGTACCCGAAACGTTTCGTGAATATTATATTATTTTCTTTGAGACACATGGTCGTGATCTTATCCGACTGGTACGCGCTATCGAGTCGGTTAAGAAAAATATTCAGAAAAATAATATTCACGAAGGTTAAAACCACATTAATCTCTAAAATAATTCGACAAAAAATGCAGTCGTGATCTTAACCGACTCGATAGTGTTCTTCCATATTTTTCTAGCGCGTACCCGAAACGTTTCGTGAATATTATATTTTAATAGACTGCATTTTAATAGATCACTATCGAGAAAAATATTCATATATTAATAGAAAAATATGGAAGAACACTATCGAGTCGGTTAAGATCACGACTGCATTTTTTGTCGATTAAAATATTCAGAAAAACACGTGCAAACGAATGAAAGGGACGGTGGCACACAAGAAGAACACGACCCGTGTTTATCGAACACGGTCCGGTTTGATCTTGGCCGAAAAATATATTCAATATAAAAATCTGAAAGAAAATCATACACGAATAATTACAGAGTAATTACGATCAACTCATACTAACAATACTATTAAGAATATATAAAATTCAAATGCAAGTTCATCTAACATTTCAGAATAAATTAATCCAAAAGGCTCACAAGGTTTAACAGAATTCTTCCCTAACCAATCAACTAAAATAAAAAGAAAAGAAAACTATAACTAATAAATTTTGCATGTAAGAGACAAATGACATCAACCGATTGGAGAAGGAGAAGATGATAAAAGGAAAAGAAAAAGATTCCGAGTCCAAAAGGGTGTGTAGAGTGGAGCCGCCACCATTGCGAAGGAAGAAGGAAGAACCAGGGGAGAAAAGAAGAGGAAGAACCAGGGGAGAAAAGAAGTTTTTCATGCTGAGATTTTGTAGAGTATCATTGGCTTTTTCTTTGTAATTCCTATTTGTGACGATTTCCAATGAACTCTTGTATCAACATGTATGTGATGTGTGTGATGGTTGTTAGAGGCTAAACAATTAGGCCTGGATGTGAGATGATTAGAGAACATTTATTTGTTGTTTGAACTAATCTTTTAATGCATTTATATTTCTATTTGACTTTCTAATCTTCTCTTGCATAATGTGTTTTCTCTATTGTTGATTTTAATGTTGTGAGTTGCTTGTTGCTCTATCTTTAGTGGAGGGTTGAGACCGAGAGGGGGAACCCTCTCCACTGGGAAGGAGTAATGGGTAGTTCAAATACGTTGTATGTGTTGATTTGATGTTGTGAGCTATTTGTTATTGTATTTTCGATGGAAGGTTGAGACCGAGAGGGAGGGAGAACCTTCTCCATTGAAGGGAAATAGCAGTTAGTTCTTATTCTTGTTAACTCAAAGTTGGATTGTTACTCACATCCTTGTTGCAACCCTGTCTCGAGAGGGAAGGAATTGTTACAAAGGCTCTACAAGGATCCGAAAGGGAAGTAGAGTTTCATGAACTGTGATGTTCATTTCAGCTTCAAGGGGTTGAGACTGAGATGGAGAACCACTTTGTTTGTCCGAGGGTTTACGACACTACACTTGTTAAGCCTGCCATTCAACTCATCCAATATTTTGCCAGCTATGCGATCATCGACATATTCGAACTCACCAATATAATCTTCAGACACATATTAATATGTTTGAGATTCACAAAAAATTCCATAACATATCATAAACAAACTATCCATGCTTCTGCATAACGAGGAACTTGATTATCACTGTGGATGATGGTCTGATCATGAATTGCCTTTTCCCACGCTTCTCAGCATTGTACATGCTCTTGAGCGCATCATTCAAGACATTGACCTTAATCATTCTAACTTAGTCTAGCAAAATACATCACTCCACATAATAGAAGACTTGTAATGAATTTTAATAGATGGGTTTCGTCGTCATAATGTCATGGAAAAGAACAATCTTTGAAATTGAAACTAATGTCCCTAAAGACAAAGAATCGCCAATCTGATAGAGAATCAAAAGTTTACTATTGATCAAGAAAACAAAAATACACACATCTGAGAGACACAAAAATCATAAGGGATTACCTTGGAAATCCTTGGAAAAACTTCATATTTTTAACAACAGAACCTCTCAAACTGAGAGATTACTTTATCCTGAAAGAGTACGCTAAGCATACATATTTCTGGATTACATACAATTTTTTTCATCCTAGTAGAGTAGGATAGATAACATTACATGTCACTAAATGATATAAAGTAAAGTAAATTGTTTAAGTACCAATTTCGACAGTTACATATCCTTTTCACTTTTCACATGGGAAATAAAAGAAGTCATCTTCCACTGGGGAAGGAAAATGAAAATTTCAAAACAAAAACTCTGCTTCAGCGTATATAGAAATAAACATCAGCATATATGAAAAATTCACTAGAAAAAATGTAAGCAGGTATTAAAGTAAGACAATTATTTGATTTTCTTTTTTGCTTTACGAAAACCAATATGAGAGACGGTATTGGCACCAATTTATGCAAGAATGCTCAAGATGTGTATGCTCACTCATGAACATGAAAATTCAGGTTTTTAATATGTATACATTCAAAATTTAACTATATACTAAGTAAATAGACTATTTAACAGATAAAAGAAATGAAAACATACTTGGAAAACAAAGTGAATACATCTCAGTTTGGCCTACATTTATATGTAAGTCCCATCCAGACATTAAGTTTATTTGCAATATTACCATGACTTCATTGGAAAAGGAATTGAGGAAAACAATTTGAGAATATATTACCCCAAGAAACTTTTATTAATATTTTTATAACTTACTGTGCAAGATCAATTGAGCCTACAAAGTTGACACAAACAGAGGACTACCTTTGATTTGAATATACTTGCATCTTTGATGACCAGTTAACTGATCTTAATGGGGACTAGCAATCTGATATCCTTGTTATTTGAAATTCCAAATAGGTCTGCAGCAGCTTGAGCATCTCTAATTTAAATAATGAATTACTATGACAATTAAATGACAGCTATTGTGACAGAGATGAATGTTATATAAATAAAACATCATTTATCAATGCCTATTCAAGAAAAAACACAATCTGCTATGTGTGGCAAAGGCACAAGCTCATAATGCAATGTACTGGCACATATAAAATTACATGAGTTTCTTTATCTTACAATAGAAATATCATGAAAACTAGCACGAAGATGGTGTCAATTTATGTGAGAAATGGAGCAAGAAAATAAGGTTGCTTAAAGTATGAGCGGTAATACTTTTTATCCGTCAGAAAACTGATAATGGAAGACAACATAAAAAAATTTCTATATAACAAGCAAAAAAATATCATCAATCCATGACAAAAAAATTGTTACAGATCTATGTGTAGCATTGATAATAGAATCATAATAAAACTAGAATGCAATGATACTATTGACAAAACCTAATGCCAATTAATCTGAAAATAGAAAACACAGCACCAAAATTTGACATGAAAGAAAGGGAGATGCTTTCGAACAAAGGTTTACAAACCAACAAATTATCAAGAAATGACGTCAAATTCAAACAAATCGACAACACATAAGTTGATTATTTTGATAAATGGAACATAATGTACTTTTCTTTCTGAGCTAATACAAGGCCCATAATAATGATGTTTGAAGCCATAGGGTAGTAACCACCATCAAATATATCTCCACAGAAAATTCACATGTTATGTGTTTCTGGGGCAGATGCATCATCTGGCATAAATTCTTTTATGATGATTTCAACTCCCATAATGTCAGCAGTACCATGTAAATGTTGACCACACGTATCGGTGTATGAAAAATTGCAAGACAAACATCATGCAGGGAACATCCAAGGAAATATGATTATTATCATGTAATTCAAAGAAATGGAGATAGAACAAGAATTTTTTAAGATAGAATTCTGCGAGATCAATACTGAAGTTCACAATAGAATTGCAAAAGACCATATAACTAAGCAAATGTCCAATTTCAACAGGCAGATTCATGAAAATTTTGAAGATACAATGAGTAATTCCACGGAAGAATCTATAGCTACTCTAATATGATAATCCAATCGGGTTCACAAGAAAAGCAAAAAGAAATGGTCCAACAACTTGGATAGCATAACTAAATAAATGATAGATAAGAGAACAGCTACACCAGTCCACATATACTCACCATTCTTACTTAGTCTAACAAAATACACCAGTCCACATATCAATGACTTGTAATGCATTTTTATAGATGCGTTTCATCATCATAATGTCATGAAAAGAAATTTTTTGAAACTGAAATGAAAAAGAAGAAGAATATTAGGTTCTGATGGCTTCAAGTCAGATATTTACCCTCACCATTCTTAAGGATTGGCAAAAACACAAAAGTCCCACATATTATATATTACAATACAAATTTTTGGGTAGGTTTCATCATCATAACGCCACAGAAAAGAAGTTAAAACAGATAATGAAATGGAAGGGAAAAAATGATCTAGAAAACAACAGTTGAAGATGGAACACAATTAATCATCTTAATATCAAACAAGGAAAGGGTGCTATTTCACAGTTTCCTACAAACACTACTTCATATAATTGATCAAGAACCAAAACTGATTTGATTACACAACATAGAGTATGCCATAAAAGACCGAGCCACAGAAAAAATCAAGATAAGTTGGAACCCCTATGTGCTGCCAAAATGTACAAGGATCAGACCAATACATCTCTGTTCCTATGCAAAGAAAGAATTCTACACCTGACATGTTACAATGTCAATAAAAAAATGAACAAATATAATAACAAGATAAACAATCAGATTCAAAAGATCATTTATGTCTATTCAAACTGTAAGACCTACATTCTATCATATATCTAAGCAACAGCATATGACAACCAAAAGTAGTAGGTCCAGTAATAGCACCAAGATCGACAATAAAAATAGAACAGCATAAGGAAATCACTGAACTATGGTGCAGTACCAAATCACTAGAGTTACTAGCAAACGTCTTGAAATCTTAGTTGATTCAAGTAGCGATAAAAGCAATTCTGTATTATCCCCCTATAAATGGCACTATTAAGAAAATTACCTTCTTAATCTTTGTATATGAACATTCATTTAAACAACATATTTCAAGAAAAAAGATAAATATATATATAAAAGTTTTAGTATCATTGCCATTTACTTCACAAATAATCATAACAGAAAGCCGGAGAATTACAAACAAATGGATTAGTGTAAATTGACAAAAAAATACTTTAAATGTGCATGTCTACTCCTTTATCCCCATGAAGTCATCAATGATGGTGCGAATATTAACTCAATACTTCAATAAGGCAAAGACATGGTATCTCATGATAAGACACCATAGCAGCACATGATACTCACAAGTTTTGATCATCAGTACCTGCAAGCTATAAGGATATAGCAAGGAATAGGGAGAAACACATAGAAAAAGATGGTTTTCATAAATAAAGCTGCCTATAATGCCTTTAAAACAAATAAACTGGACACGAGCAACCACTTGACTAAGTTTTAAGCAAGCATCATGCACATTATACATATGTTCCTAGATAAATTGTAACAAAATATCAGATCACTTATTGTTTTACTTACTTTATTGGTCATAAACTACTTTTTATTCTTTTAAATACTAGCTTGAACTGTATATCACCTTTCCTATTTTTTAGATACACTTTTTCACCGTTAGGTGCAGCTCCAGGTAAAAAGAAAAATTGAAATGTAATGATATCAAAGAACCATCAACTTAGAAGCAAGAAAAAAATTTGTAGCACTCAACCAATATCCTGAAAAAACACTGTCGAGATTCCTTAAATATGCATTGAGTGTACCAAGTTTGTACTATATATTTCACTCAAAAAGAGAAAAAAAAAAGAAATGTTTCTATTGCACAAGGGCATAAAATATATATGTGAAGGCAGAGCTACATTACCCTACTACCCATGCTATGAAGATCAAGGTAAAACTGATCCAATGATGAACAGTGGGAGACACAACATTAAAGGAAAATTTTAGTTTGCATAATAATAAATCAAATTGCTCAGGAAATATATACAAACCGAAACAAGAATAATCAATCATAAGAAGTCACAAATCTGATAGAGAATTAAAAGCTTAACTACTGATCAAGTGAACAAAAATACACGTGTTAGGGCGGCACAAAAATCACAAGGGATTACCTTGGAGATCCTTCAAATAGCTTCCATATTTTGAATAACTGAACCTCTCAAACTGATAGATTACTTTATCCTGAAAGAGTACAGTTATCATACATATTTCTGGATAACATACAATTTTTTCATCCCAGTACAGCAGGATAGATAATATTACATGTTACTGAATGATTTGAAGTAAGAAAACTTGTTTAAGTAACACTTTCAACAGTTAAATATCGTTTTCATTTTCAGATTGAAAAATAAAAGAACTTGTCACCTTCTACTTGGGAAGGAAAATGGAAAATTCAAAACAACACTCCACTTCATGATATATAGAAAAAAAATCAGGATATATAAGAAATTCAACAGCAAAATGGAACCAGGTATAACATAAAAAAGTATTTGATTTTCTTTTTTGTTACAAGAAAACCAGTCTATGAGATGGTAATCATACAATTTATGCAACAATCAAGATGTGCATGTTTTCACGCATGAACATGAACATGAACATGTAGATTTATAAAATATATATCTCCAAATTTAACTATAAACTAAGTAATCAGACAATCTAACAAAGAAAAGAAACGACAACTAGGAAAGCAAAGTGAATGCACCTCAGTTTGGCCTATATTTAAGTCCCAATGCATACAGTCAGTTTGTGCAGAATAGTACGATGACTTCATCTGAAAATAAATTGAGGAAAACAATCAGGAAACAAATGATCCATTCAAGAAATCTTTATTATTATTTTATAATTTATATTACTTATTATGCAAGATCAATTAAATGCTTCCTTTTTCATGCTATCTACTATGACGGTATCTGCCTATAAAATTGACATAAACAGAGCAATACCTTTGATTTGAATATACTTGCATCTTTCATGACCATTGTCAATTGATCTAATGGGGACCTGTAATTTGATATCTTTGTCATTTGAACTTCCAAATAGGAAAGCTTGAGCATCTCCAACTTTAATAATGAATTACCATGACAATTGAATGACAACTATTGTGACAGAGATGACAATATTATATAAATAAAACATCATTTCTCAAGGCCTAGCATTAAAAAAACAACACAATCTGCTATGTGTGCCAAAGGCACAAGCTCAAAATATGAAGTACTGGCACATGTAAAATTACAAGAGTTTCTTTATCTTTCAATAGAAATATCATGAGAACTAGCAAGAAAACAGTGTCAATCTATGCGGGAAAGGGAGCAAGAAAATAATGTTGCTTAAAGTAAGAGCAGCAATACTTGTGTTATCTGTCAGAAAAGTGATAATGGAAGTCAATATATAGATGTTGCAAGGAAAATTATCCCTACAATGGTATATCAAATTTACATATGAGATTGATCAATATGCACACCCATAATGAACCCTACATCTACATATGAGCATATGATGAGTTGGTTACAATACATACTAGCATGAATTGAGCTACAAAGCAATTGAGAAAAGAAATAATGGAATTATGCTATACTAAGAAATTTTGGTATTCTTTCATAACATTGTCAACTTTCTATGCACAACTGATCGTTTTATTATGTTGATTTGTTCATAGCATGCAAACTTGACGTATTTATGAATTTAGTGAACTGGTTGCACCTGGTTAGTTATCTTCTTTTTTTTCTTTTTCTTTAGGACTCATGCATATTAATTAGTTGAGCTACATCACCTGATATAGCTGAAACTACAGTTAGAGAAAGGGCCTGAATTTGACTTAGGAACCTTGGGTTTTGGCGCTTCAGAATCTTCACAAAATTTCCAAAACATTAAAGATTCATCAGCAGCGGAGGCAGAAGCCAAAGTGTAGCCATCGGGGCTTTGAGCAGTGAACAGAGGTCGAGATTTGTGTCCTGTGAGCTCGCCAGCCTTAGCCATGGAAGGATACTTCCAGATAGCAAGTTGGTTGTGAGGAGCCCCATGAGAGGTGATCAGCTGGCGCCCGTGCCTACACCACTGCAAGGAGCAAACCTGAGTACCTGTGTCCACCGAGTTCAGCAGGCGTCCGCTGGAGGTATTCCAGAACTTGATGTCATTGCCCCCGCAAGAGGCAAGCAGATTGCTCTGGAAAGGACACCAGGAAAGGGCTTTGACAGTCGAGGTGTGATCCTGCATCCTGTACAACCAAGGAGTCTGATCGTTGGTCCTCNATTCACCTTTCACAAAATATTCTCTCTTACACATCTGAAAAAAAAGCATACACCTTTCACAAATCAAGAAACTAAAGCAACATTCTCGCCCGTAAATCTGCTTGAATATTGCACCAAAGTCAAACGACAGGGTTACAGGAACACAACCATATAAATTCAAATCAATTTGCTAGAAGGCTGTTCAATGACTGCTTGAAAATGCTTTCCTATATATTAACACCTTCTAACCACACATACGAAATGCTTTCATAATGCATAAGTACTGGCACATGCCAAATTACAAGAGTTTCTTTATCTTTCAAGGGAAATATCATGAGAACTAGCATGAAAATGGTGTCCATTTATGCGAGAAACAGAGCGAGAATATAAGGTTGCTTAAAGTAGGAGCAGCAATACTTGTGTTATCCGACAAAAAAGTGATAATGGAAGTCAATATATAGATGATGCGAGCATAATTATCCCCTACATTGCTGTATTAAATTTACATACGAGATTGATCAATATGCAGACCCATAATGAAGCCTACATCTACATATGTGCATATGATCAGTTGCGTACAATACATACTAGCATGAATTGAGTTCCAAAGCAAATGAGAAAAAAAAAGAGCATGGAGTATGGTGTACTAAGAAACTATGTTATGCTTAAATTATCTTAATTACTTTCTATGCACAACTGATTGTGTTCATTTGGTCATAGCATGCAAACTTGAGGTATTTAAGATTTTAGCGAACTGGTTGCACCTGGTTAGTTGTCATCTTTGTTTTTCTTTTTACTTTAGGACTCATGCATATTAATTAGTTGAGCTAAATCTTTGTTTTTCTTTTTACTTTAGGACTCGTGCATATTAATTAGTTGAGCTAAATCACCTGATATGGCTGAAACTACAGTTAGAGAAAGGGCCTGAATTTGACTTAGGAACCTTGGGTTTTGGCGCTTCAGAATCTTCACAAAATTTCCAAAACATTAAAGATTCATCAGCAGCAGAGGCAGAAGCCACAGTGTAGCCATCGGGGCTTTGAGCAGTGAACAGAGATCGGGATTTGTGTCCTGTGAGCTCGCCAGCCTTAGCCATGGAAGGATACTTCCAGATAGCAAGTTGGTTGTGAGGAGCCCCATGAGAGGTGATCAGCTGGCGCCCGTGCCTACACCACTGCAAGGAGCAAACCTGAGTACCTGTGTCCACCGAGTTCAGCAGGCGTCCGCTGGAGGTATTCCAGAACTTGATGTCATTGCCCCCGCCAGAGGCAAGCAGATTGCTCTGGAATGGACACCAGGAAAGGGCTTTGACAGTCGAGGTGTGATCCAGCATCCTGTACAACCAAGGAGTCTGATCGTTGGTCCTCATGGAAGTGGCCATGGAGACGTCCCATATGTGAAGTAGGTCGTCATCACCTCCGCTGGCCAGCTGCTGAGCCGAGGCGGACCACTTGAGGCTGCATACCTCTCCCATGTGGCCGTAGAAGGTTTGCACTATAGGATACTCCAGCCTGAGGTCATGGAGGTGTATGTCGCCGTCGATTCCGCCCGTGGCGAGAATGTTGTCATCCTTCCAAGCGAGCGACGTGACTCGACCGCCACCGTGCACTCCGGAGAAGCTGATCACGGCTCCGAGCATGCGATTGGAGACGGAGTTCCAGAGATGGACCTGGGATGACTGGAGACCAACGGCTATGCGCTGCCCGTCGGGAGCCCAGCAGAGACTGGTGACGGGGCAGCTGAAGTAATCCGCAGTGGGGAGCTCGGATACGGACTTGTTGGAATCGTCCCAGAAGTTGACGGTGTCGTCGAGGGCGATGGCGAGCACATTGGCACTGCCCCAGTCGAGCAGGTTGAGGCAGATATCGTCTTGGAGGTCGGACATTTCGAGCTTCCTTGACGGCGTTTTGGGGATGCGCCATCTCCTCGTCGTCGTCCTCTTCGACGCTACCGTCTCAGCTTTCTCTTCCAGGCGCGCAACGGGACGAGCTCTGAAGGACAGGACGCGATCGGGCAGAATGGCATCTGCGAGAGCCCTCCTGTAGGCGAGCCTGGAGGGGGAAACTTCTGGTGCTTCGTCATCATCGACGTCCGCCGCCGCCGCCGCCGCCGACTTCTTGGTGATTGGCAAGTAACGGGGAAGGCGGACGGGGATGAAGCGGTCGCCTCCGATGTCGTTCTTGGACCAAGAAGAGGAGCAGGAGCGCAGGGAAGGAACGTAGGGCTTCCAGGCAGCGATAGAGGCGATGGCGCGACCACCAGAAGAAGAAGAAGAAGAAGAAGAAGNGATGAAGCGGTCGCCTCCGATGTCGTTCTTGGACCAAGAAGAGGAGCAGGAGCGCAGGGAAGGAACGTAGGGCTTCCAGGCAGCGATAGAGGCGATGGCGCGACCACCAGAAGAAGAAGAAGAAGAAGAAGAAGAAGAAGAAGAAGAAGGAGAAGAGGAAGACGAGGAGGAGGAGAAGGAGAGCCGCCGTGCCACTGCCATCGATGGATCCATCTGCTGCTTCTTGATCGCTTTTATTCTTTCTTGAATCTTGCAAGCACACAAAGAGCAGAGCGAGCGAGGCAGAGTTAACTTGTCAGCGAGCCAACAAGAACAGAATGAGAAGAAAGCGTCCGGTGGAGGGAATAAATAGGCGCGTGAGCAAGATTAAGGCGGTAGTAACGGAACTTTTTTTAATCTTCTAAATATTTTATTATTATTAGTTTATTATACTAATCATAATTAAAAGGAAATTAAAGTCCAGCAAAATTAATAGTATATATTTTTTTTTCTTTTCAAATAAAAATGACTTTGAATTATCTGTTATTAGTATTATTATAAAAAATGATGAACCATAAACTTTTTTTAGTTCTACCATGGCATTATTAGTCAAGTTTTGACCTATTATCAGATATCAATTTTTTCTATAAATATAATATATTTCTAGAATATCAGTATTTAGTCATTTACAAAATGAAAAGCTAAAACATTATACGAGCATATAATAAACGTATTACATCAAGGTTAATAAGACTTGAAAATTTTACGCTAATCAATACCATTTTATTAAATCAATTAAAAATCGTTTGGCCTTCTAATTAGTCATTTTGGGAACAAAAAGTTTAATTAGGGGTGTAAACTAATTTTTTTAAACTTTAATAAGATGTCACAAAGTATTTAAGTTCCAAAAATATTTAGGTGATTTTTAAGTTTAAAGAGATCATCCGAAGTGTCAAATGTAACCATACCTAATTAATATTATTATGCAATAAATATAATGTTTTCTTATACTTTGAATTTCTTCTAGCATCTAAATGTGCCCTAATTAACCAATACATCATGTTATCAGAAATTATATAGAAAGCAAATGATGATATTAAAATTACAATTTTCTAGTTAGCCTAAATAATGAAATATGACTTAATATTATCATAAATATAAATTTACCAAAATATAGGATTCCAAAAGAAATCATGTGAAACAACTCTTAATAATTTTTACATTGAAATTTTCGTTAAGATGAATTTATTAGACGTATTCATCACCATTACAATAATTATTTTATTCTTGATATCACCGCTAAGTCAACTTTCTTATAATGCAATTTCCTAAGTAAATAGTTGGTATATCTCTTAATATGCAATTCACAAATACAAATCGCTCTACCAACCAACTATTGGATCCATTATGTCTTTAATTCCTCTTATAGAAATTAAATGTTCAAGTCCGTAACAAGACAATAAATTTGCTTACATTACACCAACCCACCTCCTATAGCAAAAAAAAGTTATTACATAACTACAATAAATATTTTCTTAATCCTCTCTTGTCGATGATGAATATGCATAGAAGGAGTAAACACCGTGAACCATCTTATGGGTGGTGCCAAGGACCGGTGGAAAGCCATCAAATGTACTAAATTTGCATAACATGAGATGATCTCATGGAAAGATTTTAAGGGAGATTTTGAAGCATGTCTACAATAACAAAGGGACCTAATGTAGGAAGAGTTTGAAGTAATAGAACATAATGGTTTGAACAAGACGGTGGGAAAAAGGGACCTAATCAAGTTCCTGAGGCTCGAGAAGTATTGCGCTCTGAACAAGAATAAAAAATTCAGGTCCAAAAGGTTTTTCAATAGGCTACAACCTAGACTGAGAGCCAAAATGATGAGTAGAAAGTGGTAACTGCAACACCATCGAAGATGCCGCCGAGCTCGCATCAGAATTAAAAAGGGAACACACAAAGTGGCTGAAGACACTAAAGGAGAAGGATGTAGTTCGTCCACCAAATATAGATAGGGCTATGTGAGATGACAAGTGGCAAAACAAGACTCCTGATGGGAGGGATCACTGCCAGAAGGAGCCCAAACGAAGTATCAATATGAACTTGTGTTTCCCCTAAACAAAGATGATAGTGGAAACCCTAGAGTCAAAGTGGATTGCATCGCCTTGAACCCGATTTGTATCTTCACTGAAAAAATGGTCTACACTGCCTCAAAATCCATCGCGTTCGATAAACGAACACTACGCGACCGAGAGATGACATGGGTTATGTCACCAATGACGTGGGTCGTGTCTCATGATGCATGTTGTTATGTTTGTATGATAGTTTGAACTTGATTGAAGTAAGATTAATTGACTTTCATGTGAACCTAGCCTAACAAATAATAAAAATTAAAAGATATTAATGATTATGATTAAACTTATGCATGAAGAGGATGACCCCAAATAAAGATGATAGCGGAAACCCTAGAGTCAAAACGGATTGTGTCGCGTTGAACCTGATCTGTATCTCCACTGAGAAATGGTCTACACTCGGTTCGATCGACGAACACTACGCGACTGGAGGTAGGACTAATGGACTCTCACGTGAACCTAGCCTAACAAATAATAAAAATTAAAAGATATCAATGCTTGTGATTGAACTTATGCATAAAAAGGATGACCCAAGTGAGCTAAGGGATTTATCCATATTGTTAACTAGATTCCTTTAGAAATCATTGAGCCCCTTGTGGGCTACTGTTCAAGAGATCCTATTTTGGTTATAGAGAGACTCATGACTTAGTTAGCCATACTAGCATCAAAGCTTACATGTATCTTCTATGCACTGGTAATCTCTCATTGCTGATTGAAATAAAAGATGCCCCGAAATAAGATAAAGAGAGAAGAAGCATGAATCAGATTATGAAGTGGGCTTGAACATACTAAGACAATGGACACCATGAGATATGGATGTACTTATGTTCTTGTCACTTTTACAATTATGAAAGATGTAAAGAATTGATAAGAATGTATTACCTACATGTCACTGCAATTTATGCTAGTAGTGAAAAGGATTTATTTAATTGTATGCTGATCCCTAATGATTGTAAATCTCATATGATCTTTACATATTGAGCATCATAACTCACGAGAGGTTTCTCCCCTGGAATTCCTAGAAAAAAGGGAGGAAATTGAGCAAATTAGTATATTAGGGTTTTATTCATGGCCCCTGAGAAAATCTTTTGCTCGTGAATTAGTCCCTCATGCCCCGTGATGGGATTTCATGAGAGATGAAGTTAAAGTGAGTGAATAACTTTCTTTTGTAGCGGTCGTGAACCATCTATCACGTCTGTGAACATTTTGAGTTCATGCTCATGAAGGCAACTTCAAAAGTCGAGATGTAGAAATGAGGAAAGAATCCTTTGTAGTGGCCATGAACCATCTATCAAGCTCATGAACATTTTGGGTTTACGCTTGTGAAGGTAACCTTAAGGGATGCGAAGTAGAAACTACAAAATGAATCCTCTATACTGGCCATGAAACCTTGTAACACATGTAAACATCTAATGTTCTTATGCAAAAAATTCATTACAAGTGAACAAATGCTAGCAAGTACGCTAATCATTTAAGTAGTATAATGTAACGAGTACAAAGTTATCGATTCTACGAGGAATAGTACTCAACTGTATAATTTCATAGATTAAAATTAGACAATAAGGTATGAGTTGAAGTTCAGTTTCAGAGAATTAAAACATAAATGAAACAATTAATACTAATGATGGCTAGGCCTTAGACAACACTAATTATTAGGAATAGTGATCTAAAACCCTATGAAAATGATCACAAGATGACATCAAACAATTGAGTTTTCAGATGGATCAGGAACAACTATGATTATGACCTCCTTTAACGGGTAAATCAACTAGGACACATATGGTTATGATTTCAAGCAAAACTTTTTTATCTTTTAAATATTTTATTATAATTAGTTTATTTTTCTATTCCCAATTAAAAGGAAATTAATGTGAAGCAAAACTAATAGCTTATATATNTTATTATTTGAAAATGATATGCTATTTTGTTATTTATATAAAAAGATAAAAGTTAAAAATAAATGAAGTTTAAAATATATTATTCATTATTCTTCTCTTTTTTGTATCATTAATTTCAAAAGTGGGATTACAAAAAATAAAATTATTATATATTTGTCTTATTGTTACATTATCTATATTATCTATATAACATTTATAACATATAAAATAAATTTAGAAACAAAATATTAACTTTTCTCATATTAACATTATCTTTAATTTTGTCTATTTCATTAAAGTTAAGACTCTTGGTAAATAATTATATTTTTTGTTTTAATTTATTATGATATACAAGAAAAAAATTTCGAAATTTTAATATACGTCAGATAATTTTATAGCATCACATTTAATTTTATCTTTTTAATCTCTCTCAAATTATAAATTTTAGATAAAAATATCTTAATATTATTTTAAATAATTATATTTTTTTATTTAAATATATTATATTATATAACAAACTTTTTATTGTAATATTTTTATAAAAATGTTTTTTCTTATAATACAAACTTTTGTTTAGGATTTCCTAAAAGATCATTTGTAAAAAAAATATGGGCAAGACATGTGGCATTAGATTACTTATATATATATATATATATATATATATATAATCACTAATTTCAAATGTGGGACTAAAAGAAGTAAAAAATATCTCTATTTTATAATTTTTAAAAAATTATATCACTAATTTCAAATGTGGGACTAAAAGAAGTAAAAAATATATCTATTTATCTTATTGTTATATTAATTATATAATCTATATAGCATCTATAACATATGATAAAATATAATAAAACAATAATTTTAAAAACAAAATATTATTTTTTCTCTTCTTATCAACAACAAAAAGAATGAGAAGATAAAAAAAATTATCTTAATATTAAACACATGGCTTTATACTAACGCGCCACTTGGCTTCTTCTCGTGGCTTCGACCTCTCCTTATATATATACATATACATACATATATATATAATATTCAAATAAAAATGATTTTGAATTATCTGTTATAACTATTAGGTGGCTTTAATGTCACTTCAAAAATTTTATTGCCACTCCACTGGCACATTTATCCTTAAAATAATTTAAGACTAAAAAGATCAACATTCCATCTCCTTCTCAAAACATACTCCTCTTTGATTGGCCAAAAAACTTTCCGCACCTATTAATTCTTCTTCGATCACCTGCCGAATTAGTACGTGTCTAATAAGAAATATGAAAGACACTTAATATCAAATTTATTCACTGGAATATAAAAATTCATCCATGCAATTTCCTACTTCCTCAAATTCGCTTTTACTTCACGTCATCTTAAAATATTACAAGTGTTTACAAAGTTTGGTGATTATTCATTAATCATAATATAAAGTATAAGAAACATGTGAAACAAGAAGTCTCAATGACCACGTGATACTACATCAAAGATTCGAAAAAAAGAATGCTTAAGAGCAACTCCTCCACAAAAAAGAAGAAAAAATCTGTAGAACAAATGGATTATCTTGAGTCCAAGAAAATTAAGAAAAGAGAGTAAATATTTTAAAAAAATTATTATTGAATATGATGGAACATTTGCATGACCGGCAATCTAGTCCCCAGAAGATGACGGCCTATCAAGCAAGATGCCAGAAGACAACTCCATGGCTTGGTCTTCCAGATCGAAAAGGAAAATAACATGGAAAGAGGAAAAAGTGGCATTAGTGTCTAGGAATCATTTTACTATATTGTTAAGGGTAAAAATGTATTGAGAGAAGTGACAATAAGAATTTTGGAGTGACATTAAGAACACCCTATTATTATTATAACAAATGATAAATCATGAACTTTTTAGTTCTACCATAATGAGTCAAGTTTTGACCACTTATCAGATATCATTTTTTTATAAATATAATAATATATTTTAAGAAAACAATATTACAAAATGAAAAGATAAAGCATAATACGAGCATATAATAAAAGTTATATTTCAAGGTTAATAAACCTTGAAAATTTTATGCTAATCAATATTATTTTATTAAATCAATTGAAAATTGTTTGGCCTTCTAATTAGTCATTTTGGGAACACAAAGTCTAACTAGGGGTGTAAACTAAAATCTTTAAACTTCGATGAGATGTCACAAAGTATTTAAGTTCCGAAAATATTTAGGTGATTTTTAAGTTTAAACATTCGAAGTGTCCAATGTAACACTATCTAATTAATATTATTATAAAATAAATATAATATTTTTTATACTTGAATTTCTTCTAACATTTAAGTATACCCTAATTAACCCATAAATCATGTTATCAGAAATTATATAAAAAGAAAATAATGATATTAAAAATACAAAACACGGTATTCTAGTTAACGTAAATAATGAAATATGACTTAATATTATAAAAAATATTGTAGGATTGCACCAAGAGGGAGGGTGAATTGATGTATTAAAAACCTTTACTCTCTTTTAGTTACTTTAGACAAGTTATCAACGGAAGCTTGTAAATGCAAACATAAACAACTAGAGAAGAGATTAAAGAGAGAACGAACACACAGAACAAACACAGAGTTTGTTATCGAGGTTCGGCCGAACTTCTGACCTACGTCCCCGCTCCGATCTTCTCCTACGAGATCTTCGGAGTTCACTATTTCCTTCTTCAAGGGCGAAAGCTCCCTTACAGCTTCTCCTTTCTTGCACGAGGACAAGGAGACAACCTCTTACATGTAATCGCTCAAGATCGCTTGGACCCTTCTCTCAAGGGGAACTATGACTCTCGCTCTAAGCACTCTCAGTGTTTACAAATTTTGCCAAAGTTAG
>LTAE01011161.1:0-15677 GCA_001647135.1 Pontederia paniculata
TTCACTGCCCAATGAGATCCTCGGACGTCCGCCAAAGCTTCCTCTGACAGGTCCGGACGTCCGTCAATTTACTCTTGAAACTTCGGACGTCCATTGTCTTCTCTAGACATTCTCTGGACGTCCACTGACTCCCTGCCAGATTCCTCGGACGCCCATTCCTTCTCCTGTCAGACTTCCTGGTCGACCGCTCTTCTGTCAACTCCGGACGACCTCTGACACTTCATCGGTCTTCCGCCAATCTTGCGGTCGCCCGATCCTCAGCCTTTATCAGTTCAGACAAACTCCTGGGCGCCCACTCGTCTTCTCACCAAGACTCCGGACGTCCTTTGTCTTCTCTTGATGTTAACCGGTCGCCTGCACTCAACCTGCGGTCGACCGCTCATCCACTTGCCTTCTGCTTTGGTCATCTACTGTATCCACCCTGAGCCCTTTGGACGTCCACCCTCAGCCTTGGCAGTCTACTGGTCGTCCACTGTCTCCACCTTGAGTCCTTCGGACGACCGTTCCCTTCATCCTTAAATCTTTGGTCGTCCGCTCTTTAACCCCGGAGGACCTCTCCTCTGCTTAGTCAAGACTCCTTCGATTAAATCTTCTCTAGGCATCCACTTCTCCTAGGACCGCTTGATCTCCATATTAGGTAAAAGCGGTGTTGTCTTTGGTCGTCCATTCCTCATCATCGGGCGACCTCTCGAGTTAAGCCTCCTACTCTGATCGTCCTTCTTTTATCTTTGGGCGATCAATCAACCTCTGATCCCTTTTCTCATGTGCCCTCCTTCAGTATCGGTTGACCACTCTGTATTCTTAGGACGACCGCTGCACTCATATGCTTCTTCTGAAATGTCTTTCCATGTGCATAGGTCGTTCATTCTTTTAACTTTGGTCGACCTAACAACTTCTGAACTTGAATCAACCTGTTACATAATTCAGCTCAACAAGTTCATCAGTGCAAACTAAGTTTTCTCACAAATTTGTGATCATCAAAACACTTTCGGAATCCTAAATTCAACACATAAGTTTTAACTATAACTAGAATATAACCTTCTATTTTAAATAATATTTATTAGCTTTTCTGAAAAATAGAATTGAGTATTATTATTAGCTTAAACTATTTCGATATAATTATACGTGAAAATTATCAAATCCCACTCTCAACATTCTTTTTGTTTTTTTTTTCATTTTTTATGTTTTAAATTTATAATAATTTCAGTTACAAATATTTTCACTTAAAGTTTATCCATTCCTATTCTTTTTTCAATCCCACTCCCAAACATTCTTTTTTCCTTTTCTTGTTTTAAATTGATAATATTTTTATATTCAAATATTTTCACCATATCCGTTCTGAAAAATATTTTAAAATTTGATTAAAACTTAGAACTCTTTTTAGAAAATAATATAAAATTCCTGAATAAATTAAGACCCCTTAAAGAAAAATACGGATGAACTTATCCCAAATTAAATTAAAAAATATCTATAGATCTATACTATAACTTAAATATAACTTTTATTTCTAAATAACATTCCTTATTTTTTTTATGAAAAAGAGCATTATTAAGCTTACACTAGTTTCTATGCATTAAAATGTGAAAAATTATGAAATCCCACTCTTGACATTCTTTTTTTCTTTTTCCTTTTTTATGTTTTAAATTTATAATAATTTCATTGTTAAATAGTTTCCTATAAAGTCTATCCATTCCGAAAATTCCTTTTCAAATTATACTCACGACATTCTTTTTCTTTCTTTTATGTTTTAAATTTATGTTATTTTCGTTTTTAAATACTTTCACTAAAAGTCTACTTAACTATGAATTTTCTAAAAAGAAATTCAGAGTCCAACCCAAATCAAATTAGAAAACATTTATATTTTGACTATAACTAAAATATCACTTTGAAAATAATATTTCTTAACTTTTATAAATGAAAAATTGTCCTCAATTTGATTGAGTATTATTATTAGCTTAAATTATTCTGATACAGTTAAATGTGAAAAATATTAATTCAGATTTCTTTTAATATAAGTGCATTAAGCACTAGTTATATAAATCTAGAGATTGTGATTATGCTATTTTGGCATAGTTAAAAAAAATAGAGTGTTTGATTATAGTTTCATAATTATAAACTCTTTTAGATATCTAATGTGATAAATATATTGTTTCTTATTTTTTTTTAATTGCTATTATCTTAAAGTAAGTCCGTTTCGAAAAATATTGGAATCATCTATGTAAATATTTTCCCTTTTGAATAGTTTATTTTTCTTAAAAAGTATGCAAACAATTATTTGCCATTTTTTTCTATAATTAAGTGAATAAAAAAATTTTTAGGGAAACAATTAATAACTTAAAAGGATAAATAATGATTAACATTTTTAGTAGGAAAAATGGGTGGAAATATTAACAATTGGAAAAGAATACGGCGGGAGCGGGAAAGAAATAAAGTCATCTCTGCATATATATATTTGAAATCGAAGTTTTGTGGCCTCTGTGCACATCTCTTTCATATGTGATCGAGAAGAAGGCGAAGAAGAAGAAGCGGAGATGAAGTTTAAAGCATTCCTCACACAAGATGGCGTCCACCTCCTTGACAAGCGTAAGCGTCGAGTGCTGAAACGCCTCCTCTTACTCTTCATTCGACCTTTTATTCCTTTGACCATTTCATCGAGCATCTGACATGCAATCTTGATATCTTTGCTATTTATGATTCCAGGCTTCCTCCCGGCACTCGACAAGCTTGGCCGCGTCTGCCACCTCTACCTCACACCTGACCACGCCATGTTTCTCCACAACCTCCTCGGCGGCGACGGCCTGCAGTCCGTTGCGCAGTTCGACAAGGACGTCCTCTTCCGCGACTACCGCATCTCCAGCCAGAATGACGGCCGCATCGCCTTCGCCGTCGACGTCGCCATCCTCCACCGCGCTCTCCGGAGCGCCCTCACTATCCAGGCACAGGCCCGGGATGACACTGCCGCCATCCAGATCAAGCTCGTCAAGAAGCTGCCCGCGGGGTCGCGCGACGCTGCGCCGTTCCTCACCTTTGAGACCAAGGGCCGCAACTCCGCCGTCGTGCAGGATGTCCCCATCTCTAAACCCCTTTCGCGAGCTGATGTGAACCAGCTCCAGACGACGCTCGACGCTGCCCAGGAACTTCCCCAGGTCTTGAATTCAAAACAATATTTTTGTTGTTTTCTTTTCTAGGAAATTTAGTGTTTATCTTTTTATTCATCATGGAATCCTGTAGACTATTTTTTTTTCAGTAGAGAAAAAGAAGAACAAAGAGAAGGAAGAGAACCAGAAAGAAAGAATCATGGTTTAAGGGTGGCTTTTTAATGCATTCTAATGACATGATATTTGCATATCAGTAATTTGGTGGAATGCTCTTGAAACATAGAATTTTGCATTTGCGTTTTACCAAATGATCCATTAGTTGGCTCATAATTATTCAGTTAGAATTAGATTACAATATACTTTTTTCCTTGTAGACTCTAGTTCAGGTCCCAGATCTTGGACTACTGCAGAGTTTGGTTGACAGGCTCAAGAATGTGGGAGAAGTTCTCACTGTTTCCATCACTCAATATGGTGATCTCCATCTACAAATTTCCACCTCCCTTGTAACTATGGGCTCAGAGTTCAGAAGACTTAGAGTCCTTGGAGTGAAAGGTATAGTGTCCATCTGTTTTTTACATGCATTTGCTACTGAAATACTGCTATGGATGTAAGATTTCTTTGCTGCTGAATTCAGCTGATGCGCCAGTTGGGGATCAAAACTTGAGTGCTGTGACACGCACTGAAATGGCAATTCAGAAGGGGGAGGCACGCTCTGTGGTTTGTCCTTCAATAGGCTTATATGAATTTTATTTCATGTCCATTTGGGTCATTTGTTGATTGGTCGTCAACTATATTCTTTCAGCAAGTTACTCAGAAGAACCTTGCAAAGAGCTTGCAGTGCCATCTGGCCAAGCCGGACTGTACTTTCTACGGTAAGTTTTTGTGCGACTTATGTTTTCTCTTGATGTACTAAGTTGAACCAATTTCACATGAATTTGATTTATTCCACTTCCCTTTTACAGGTATAGCCCCTCAGGATACTTGCTTGACAGTGATATTTCAGTTTTTCATATCCGGAACACGGTTAACGGATAAATCCATCAGCTTCTATTGCAGGCTTCCAGTTCTTGACACAGGCTCGAATTGAAAAAAGGCAAAGCAGAAAATGTGTTGTTTCTGAAACGTCACAACCAAACTAGGTGATCAGATCTTTGAATGTCTAACTCCAAAATTGGTAGACTTCCCCAAAACCCCTGAAATTTATCTATGTTAGAAATCATTCAAAGTAACTGATGAACATGTGGATTCAGTTGTAGTGTATTAGTCTAGACAAATGGGTTTTATTATAGGTCACTTGAAAAACAATACTTTGTATATCAGACACTGTAAATTAATGGATATTTATCTTTCTTGTATGCTTGTATTATTCCTACTGTGATTTTGAACAATTCATATTGTTGCTAAACCACTTAACTCAGAAATTATCTACCATCTTGTAAGCTATTGTTTGCATTGTCTCCGAAATAAAAGAGACGAATTAATCAATTGCTAACTAGTAGAAGTGTAGAACACACAATCTTTCCTGAGTTATGATCACATGTTCATAAAAGTGTAGCAATGGTCATGTTCAAAGGAATATGAAAAAGACCAACACCAGCAAAGATCAATGGGAGGGAAGGGAAATAAGTGAAAATTTGCCTTATTCAACTCCAAATCGGGATCGGAATTTTTCTATCATTTGGAAGCGGATGGAGACTATCTTCTTTTTTCCTTTCACCTCTATTTTTCTCCATTAAAATTCCACAAGGAGGTTGGTTGATATCTAACATATGGATATTAGTTAATGGCATGAACATTTAGTGGCAATTAGATGATCAGAAAATTTACTTGATGACAATTAACATGGTCAGGGACTGGAGTGGTAACTTCATGTAAGAGAGAAATGTAATACGTGGATATTTCTTTGTAACTAATCGACATATCAATTAAATGGACTAGTGTCCAAACTGATATTCATCCTTTCACTCTTTCAGAAAAAAAAAACAGAGAAAAAAAGAGAGATTTTGCCAAGTAAACATTCTTTTACAGAAATCTCATTGTTTGTATGAATCATGTGTTTTCAGCAAATGGAAAATTTGTGTATAAAGCAAAAACTTGAACACTTAAATAGCACAAGCTCTTCAGTAAAAAGAGCATCATGATTCATGCAGAAATATGAGTCGTCATTGCCCCTGACTATTGTTCACATTCTGGAAAAACATAATGAAGAAAATTACATTAGTGATCAGAGAATACTATCTTGCTGTTATACCAAGATGATAGTTCTCAAAGCAGCAGCAAGGGATAAAGTTCTACCATAGATGCCATTACTGGGCCTCTAAATGAGAATGCTCCTTCCTCTTGCTGCTCGAAGTTGGAGTCATGAAGCTGTTGCCACCATAACCTCTACTGGATCTCCTGCCATGAGCTCCTGATTCACCAGAAGCCTCCTCCTGCATCTGCTGCTCCTGCTCCACTTCGTCGCCATTGATGGAGCTCGAAGTCCAATGTCGATCTGTGGACTCTACAGAAGTAGGCTCCCAGGGAGAAGCCAATGGTTGTCCTACGAAACTGTTGCTCCCTGCTGATTCCTGGGGCTCCATCTCACAACCCTTGTCCCTCACTGTAACATACTTGTGCAGGCTCAGCTCCAGCAGATTGCTATCATTCCGGACTGCCTCATAGATCGACCCACTTCTCACATATGTCTCACTAGGGATGCCATCATCATCATCATCATCATCATCATCATCCTTGTACGTGTCTGCCTCAAAACTCTTATTCTCAGAAGAAGTAGAGGTGAGGTCGGCCACTGCTTCTATGATCGAGCAGGCTTTGGAGAGACAAGCCGGGAGGGAGAGCGCAGTATTTTGATGCTGGTGCCGGTAACTGTGTATGTCCTCAAGCAGATTGGTGGCGTAGGCCGCTGCATTAACGGAGTTGTCTGTATTCGAATCAGGAGCATGGTCTAAGCCTCTGGAAGGCCTCCTCCATTGTTTGGTCCTCGAAGCCACATTGGCTTCTTCCTTTCCAACATTTACCGTCTCAGAACACTTCAAGGAGCCTTTGTCCATGAGTTCTTCCACTTTCGTAGCCTTTATATGCTGCTGTTCCTTGGTTCTGCAATCAGTGACGACAATGTTGGTCTTCACTGTATTTGTAGGAATTGCTGCTCCACCGGTTCTTTGCGCAGATATGGTCATTGGAGCTACGTTCTCAGTTGCTTCCTGAGATCGACAAAACTAAGTTTTGCATAAAAAACATGGCCGTAATACATCGAGCAGTAAGTATTGTCACAGTTGAGTTGAAGGATTAATTTCTTACATTGGATTCCAGTGGAGTCAGCTTCTTCGTCCCCTCAAGTCTTCCTCTACTCTTCTGCGTCTTGGAATCATGGCTGCCATTTTGATGTCCTCCTCTGGGTACGTTGTCGTCGATTTCGACCATGGGGTTCCTTCTGTAAGGCGACTGCTCCAACTTCCTGGACGAGCTCCGGCTGAGCGACTGCGATTGGCTTTTGGCCGGATTGTGATGCGAGGAAGCAATCTCGTTCGTCATCGTCGTCCTACTGGTATTCGCAGGCGAATGAGACCGCGGAGAACCATCCCTCAATGCTCCTCCCATCTCGCTCCGCCTTTTGTGAGCTGCTGTTGCGGACGGGGAGCTTTCCCTGGTCTTCTCTCTTGCCGGTACGGACACCATTTTAGCTGGCTGCCTCGACCTCTCGCCGGCACTGCCGGACGAAGCTGGAACTTCCGAGCGTCTGCCGGGTGATCTGCTCACCCTCCGTCCTCCTCCTCCACTGCTTCCCCGCCGCTCCATGCTTCCGGACCGGTCACGGCCATGCGTCCTCCTGCGAGGGGAAGACCTGGATACAGTCCTCTCCGTCCATTCCTCCTCCTCCTCGTCGCCTTTCCTCTCGTTATCAAAATCGTAGCTCCGCTTCGATCCCGAGCACCACCGTCGATGACCCCTCCCAGTTTCGTTCCCCGAGGAGCTCCGGCTCAGCCGGCCACATTGTATGTGTATGTCATCCGCATCCTCCTTGGAACAGCCAGAAGTCTTGACAGGCGCAGCTTTGAACTCCTCCGCCACAAGGACAACAGTAGAATCAGCTTCAACATTCTTCACCGGTGTATTGCCCTTCAGATTCACGTCGTCGACAGAGCCGGCGACGGCTGCGGCCTTCTTGGCAGTCTGGGCAATGACGAAGACCTGCTTCTTCTCAGTGACTACCTCTTCCACAGGTGTCTTCTTCTCCAATTTGAGGATTGGCTCAGCGGGCGGTGAAGGCCGTCGTGGCTCCGTCTTGCTGCAACAAAGACCCATCTGCTCTCGTCTTGCAGTGCAGTTTTGGATGTGGCCTTGTGGGCGATGTTGGAAAGAAGGAAAGGAAGGGAGTAAGATTTCAAACTTGGCCGGGGTTGTAACTTGCAACGTGTGTCTGTGGCCATAGAAGAATATTACTTTTGTGTCCTTCGTAGGCAACCAAAAAGTGTTTAAATGTCTCTTGAGATTTCTTGACCCAAAAAAGATGTCTATGGGATGATCTAAATTTTGTTTGCCACGGCGCCTTGTCATATGTTGTTCTTTGCGTGCCGAAATTTTAAAAGTTTCGGGGGTGGTTTTGAATTCCCTGCGTGTCTAACGGCTATGTGGGAGTGAAGTGACTTTGTTGGCAGAATGAATTGGTCACTTGGTTGCTCTCCGAATGCACTGCGGCTTCCTGGAATAAATGGTGTCACTACTCGATGTCTGAGGCAACTTATTTACCCCAAAAAAAGGTTTGAGGCAAGTTTTCTTTTTAACCAAATAATTATTTTCCACGGTAAGAGTTGGGGGAATAAAAAATTTAATGTTTTTTAAAGATTTTTTTCCCTAATCGCACTTAAACTATCGATTTTTGTCCACATGATAAATTTAATATTAATCAGTTATCTTTCCAGTAATTTTCAAATATTTTTTATTTCATCTCAAAATGTTGATAGTGTTCACTTCTTTTGTTATCTTTCTTTTCAATAGATTTTTTTTCTGCTTATCTCTCTTAAATTATAAACTCTTTACGAATCAACTTCAAAATTTTAATATTAGCAATCTACTCTCTTTTGCTTTTCAAATGTTTTTACTTCACTCAAAACCATTAATAGTGTTAATTTTCTATTATCTTTTATTCCATGTATTTGTTAAATTAATTAGTTACCCTCAAAAAATAAATCATGGGAAAAAAAACATGAAAAATAACATAGGACAGTCTCGAGTGCCTGTGTTCAATATAGGAAGCTTTTGTTGAAACTTAATCTTATTTTATTATTCTTTTATATTTTTCCTATATTTCTATTTAAGTATAAAATAGTAATTGTATAATAATTGTAAATATAGGATAATGGAAAAATTAATATGGTTGACATATTAGTGTGAGTAGAAACATTTTCAAAAAGTTTAGGAAAAATATGTAACACATTCATAAGTATATTTCGTCACGTGACAAAATGTCCTCTCGAAAATGCTACGAACTTATATTTTTAATATGATATTTGATCAACATAAGAAACATGTCATTATGAAAATTAATACTTAATTATAATTCAGATTTATGTCATATGCAAGTTACATCATCACAAATACCATCACGATATCGTTGCTCGTCGTCATTATCATCATCATCATCTATTTAAAATCTTATTTATCAGTAGAATCAAAATCAAGGGATATATGATGCACAATATTTAATATGATGCACAATAATTGCACCATATGATGCACAATATTTAATATGTCATGTCCAATTCTTTCTTTCAATTAAAGTCTATCAATGATAAAAATATCAATCGCATCAAGATGCTTAATATTCACAGTAGTCAATATGTTCAAGCCTTGTCGATACTTACGAGCATTTTATTTTTTTCTATTTATCTTGTCATAAGTTGTCAATCATTACAATCAATAGTGAGTCTTTATCAATAAATGGAAGATTCATATTATCCCGCAGCAGAATGACTATTTAAGCTATAAAGCGCTCATTAGAAATCTCAATAGTCCCTTAAGAAACCCAATCAACTCATCTCTGAGATGCAATTGGTACAAGTCCCATAAGTAGAATATAATTTTTGCAACGGGCCCTCCTCTTCATGCACAAGTTCAATCATAATTATTAACAATTTTTAATCCTATTTTCAGTTGAGCAGACCGCTTACCTCTATGTTATCTTCCAGGCATCATAGATCAATACATTGGTTTACAAAAATAATAAGGTTAAATAATCATTATGTTAAGATCAATCATTACATTCATGTTCATGCATCAGATATCGACATGGTCTGCGTTGGGTTGATGCAGTTCGTATTGCATGTGACCCATATCTACGCACTCATTTTCCACACTCAATTTCATAACGAGCCATAGGCAATAGTAACATTTTCTAGAGCGTGAGAGTCAACTTCACGGGGTTTGATATCCAATTTCACGAGTGTGACAACTTATCTCACGAGTGTGGCTGAAACATCAATCTCCTCTCTTCAACTTCATGGCCCATAACTATACATTCACGGTCATGACTTTTAGTTTGTGGGCGCAATGGTTTTCTTCACGGTCCAACCGAACGTGATGGCTTCACAACCGTGATTGAAGCCAATTTCTTTTCCTTCTCCTTTTTTTATTCTTTTGATACAGAATATACGACATAATTTACATTTGAAGAACATTAACATCTAGGCGATCATACATGGATCAAGCATCATTTTTTTTACAATAATCACTTCCTAGGGCAAAAGATAGTAATGCAATTATTTATTATAAGAAATATATCTAGAGGGATCCACCTATGTACATAAGTTATAACCTTTATATAGGGATTATATCCTAACAATCTTCCTAAAAAAAATTATTCAATAATTCATATATGCTATGCCCTAATTACATACCATTATTTTTAGTCAATAATCTTTTTCTTTATAGTCCTAAATTGTTTTCCTTGTTCCTCTCCAACGATGAGTCTTCTTCTTCCTTCTCGCTCCTCTATGATGACATGATGCTTTGAGGAGAGAAAGAGAGAAAGATTGTAAGAAAAGATGAGGATTGAGTTCTTTTTATATGGAAGAAATTCTTAGGAGGATTGAGTTTTTTTTATATGGAAGAAATTCCTCTACATGGACTTGAATGAGATTAGTATTTTTTATTTAGGACTTAACTTATATCGTGAGTAGGAGTTTTTTAAACTAATTTGTACAATATTACGAATATTAAGTTGATTAGAAAAAATATTAGGATCACAATTTGACTTTTACTCATATAATATCTTTTTTCTAATAATAATAATAACATTTTTTTCTATTTTTTATCCTTTTATTAAAATTTGAGGGCTTTACAAAATAAGTGGTTAACGTTAAAGTTTAAGGATTATTTTGAAAAAAAATAGATAATTTAAGAGAGGCAAGCATATTTACCAAATTATCATTACAATAAAAAAAACAAAATCATAGATAATTTAGAAAAAAATATTTAAAACAAAAATAGGTAGTTCCGACCGCTACAATAGAGAACAACTTGCATTGGAACTCAACCTTGTGTGAATCATCTTCAAAAGTCAAAATTTTGAATCGAGCCCCAAACTTTTTTATTCAATGATTTTGATCTGGGCAAATCTTATTAAATTATTATTTTCTAAATATTTGCTAATTACCAATATATATATATATATATATATATTCGTAATATATATATATATATATATATATGAAGATTATTCAAGATATTATTTCCTGACTATTAATTCATAGCAGACTTGATAATCTTTTTTTGCTTTCAAAATATTACCCTGAAACATTCGAAAATTCAAATTTTTAATTAAAAGAGTTTCGTATTTGAAATTTATTATTGTTTCAGACAATTATATTACATTGTTTCCAATAATATATTCTATAACTTTCCTAAAATTCAAATTTTGAATTTAAAACTCTTGGATTTGGTCTATTATTGTTTCTGAAAATTATATTATTTCCTTAAATATTGTTACTGAAAATATTATTGTATAACTTTTAAAAAAATAAGTAAGATTAAAATTTTGAATTAAAAAATATATCGAACTTTGTTATTTTCAAATTTTGAATTCATGCTTGTTTTCAAATTAAAGTTCATTTTTTTTAATATTTTTACAAGTTTCCAAATTTTCAGAATTAATAGCTTAGATTATTTTTAGTTTTTTTCGAATGCTTGAAAATTAAGTTTGTGGAAAACTAAAATTATTTTTTAATATTCTATTTGTAACTTATTGAATTCAAAGTTGAATATATTTTAGTTTGAAATACTAAACATATTTTTGACATTTTAAATAAAAGAAGTCAAAGTTTGTTGCCGCTGATTGATCAAGTTGGTATGCTTTAATAGTGTTGACTATAATATGTGGAGTCAAATGATTGGGTACGAGCTAGTCCTGATGACTCGGAGAATTACATTGATAAGGCTCCCTTAATGTTTTCCGAAGGGGCCTTGGACAAGAAAATATGGCTTTTGAGATAGTCGTGAAGCAAAGTTAAACGACGAGAAAACAAAGACCTTCGTATTGATGCACATGGAAGGTAACCTCATCAAGGTGTTCCCACAAAAATGTATAGAACTTTGGGAAACACTCAAAGAGAAGTACATGTCCAAAAGGAATACGAATGTACAAATCTTGTTGCACAAAGTGCATCATGTGCAAAAATAAATGCAATCGACAATGTGTCGAATCATGTTAGTAGGATGATTGTGATGACAAAGGACTTGAAAGCTACGACATGTACATAACTTTCTTTATTAACTCATTCACGTGGTCAATAATGATAGTCATGTCGAATGCAGGTGGCAAACTATTCAGAATCGATAATGTTTGTAGTGACTCTGGAGGGTACACCATGTAGCTTTCAAGTCCTTTGACATCACAATGATCCTACTGACATGATTCGACACATTGAGTTAATAAAGAAAGTTGTGGAATCAGAAAGGAAAGTTAACCATATCATCCATGCAACTGATATGGATAATCATGCTCCCCCGACGGGCTAGATCAAATGTAATATAGATGTCTGCTTCAGGAAAGTTTCTACACAAAATACTTCAGCAAGTGTTGTGCAATTATAAGGGACGCAACGGGAAATTGGGTAGTAAGTGCACTCCAATCCTTACAATCCAAGAAAAACTTCAAGCTATATTGATTGAGCTCAGCCTAGCCTCACGTCATAATGAGACAAAAACAACCATTGAATCATACTCTCTTCAATCAACTTACTCACCAATTGGCTACCATAAGCCCACACCTAAAAGAATTGGGTTAATTTTCATGAATAGTCCTCCAACTTTGGTCTAAATATCTCTTTGGTTCTCTAACTTTTTTCTTTCACCATTAGTCATCCAACTTTGTACGTTTTACGCACTTAGTCCTTTTATCGAGAACAATGAATATTTTCTCCATTCTACTAATTTAAATATGTTTATATAGAAATGTTATAGTTATATAAAATATGTCATGTTGACTTCACAATACATCATATGAGATTATCAATCGTGTATTTAGGGTAAAAATCAGATAGAAAAATTGACTTTTATTTGATGTGATGTGTATCTAACGTGATATATTTTATTGTGATCATAATGTAAAATGTTTACGTGAATGTACTCAATCAACAAAAAAAATATTATAATCGATAAAAGGGTCAAACGTGCAAACACACATAAAGTTGGAGGACTAATTGTGCGAGAAAAAAGTTAGAGAATCATAAAGATGTTAAGATCAAAATTAGAGGACCATACGTGAAATTTACCCAAAAGAATTGATAAAAAGAATTTCTAGAGAAATATTCACTATGAATCTCTTCCTTTTTCCTCATTCTCTTTCCTCTATTTTCTCTCTCTCTATTTTAAATTATTTTTAGCTTTTTAACTTTTAATTTTACTAGTTCACTTTTATATTTATTTAATTATAAAATTAAGAAAACTAGTTTTAAATTAATATTTATCATATGCAATCACCTTACTATTTTTTATTATTTTCCTTTTTTAATTTAAATTTAGTGAAATATTTTATTATTATATATATGATTTTTTATATTATTTATTATAATTTAAGAAATTAGTTTATTATATAATGTTAAATACATCAAACAATAATTTTATTTTTAATTCAATTAACATTATTATTTTTATTAAAAATATATTTTAACTTTTTTCTAATATTCTATTCAAACATAACTTATTTATTAAATTAATTATTATTATTGAGTTCATTTAGACTTCTTAAAAAATTTAGAAATGAAGTTTCAAGAGCCAAATGCTATACAAACAAAATGAATTCATACAAAAATCGAATGACAAATGTAATGTCCCTAAATCTCACCATCTTACAATTGGATAGCAAGATTCCTCTACCATGTAGGAGTGGCTACTTCCCCTTATTGCTGAATTTTGGGAAATAAAGATGGGTCTCCATGTTGCATGGGAAAGAGGCATCAATAAACTAATCCTCGAGACGAAATCTAAAGAAGCTGTTGAGCAACTAACTCAAAGGAGACCCACGCATGGCTGATACCACAACTTAGCATTGGAGATAATAGATTTGTTTACTCGGTAATGGGAGGTTGTAATACAATATGCACAATGAGAGAACAATCAATGTGCATATTGACTTGCCAAACATGCATTTTTGAAGCCCTTTGGCGTGAATATATTTTCTTGTTGTCCAAAGGAACTATATGGATTAATTAAGGAGGAGTCACCTCAACCTCAGCACTGTAATAGGATGGGCTACAACCCAAAAAAATCTCGCCATTTTATCCTCTAAGGGAAAGATTAAGATGCGCTACAAGTGAGAGTTCGATACACTATGACCATTATCAGATGTGCAGTCAAAACATAATAATTATACATCAACTTTAATCTAATAGCGAAAGCAACAAATATTTAAGCATATAACCATTTAGAAAAATAATCTCGCAGTGAAAACTTTTATATAAATATAAAGGTCACAATATCCAAAGTATATCCACAATCCATGGTGATTCTCAACATAGAGATCACATAGTACATTAATAAATTCACATAAGTTTCATAACATAAGCTTGTAGGCAACATAGACTCAACACTAAGACTCAATAAAAAATATAAGATAAATGACTCGATAACACCTTACATGTGCAACCTTACGCCGCGAGTAATGCCACCACCGACAATCAATTCGAATCACCTACACATATCTAGAGTGTAGGTGAGAATCTTTCGGATTAGAGTATGTAAAGTTCAGCTTCATCCCACGAAGGAGGGTATAACAAACACACAATTATAAATATATCAATAGTTCATATGGTATGATAAATGTTCAACGATCCAATTTCAATTCAATATCAATGGTGGCATGAAAATCAATAACATTATCACATGTAAATGCTTAATTATCAATAATAAATAAGTTCATGCCCAATTTAATTTGATTCAATCTTGAAGCTATCTTTAACTCCATTTTAAATTGTGGGATCAATCAATCAATTTTAGAAAAATCTATCTAATAATTCGATGGAGCCAAGTCTTTCGTCAATGCTAAATTTAATCAATCAATATATCAACCATATTTGTAAGTTTTAATTTTATTTATGACTTATCATGCAATTCATTTTTCTAAGTGATATGAATAGTCAATCAAGGTTATCGATCAGAAGAATATCGAACAATGCACATAAAAGTCATAATTACATCAAGTGGTCATCCGACTGGAAAAATAAATCCAATTGATCACCCGAGTGGGGTTGATCAGGCATTTAGTTGGCAATCGATCATCCGATTGTAGACTGATCAAGCGTCCGATTGAGGGCAGTAAGTATCATCCTTCACACTAGGACGTCCAGCTCAAGGTGAGTGGGCATCCAATTGAGATCAATAAATGTCGTTCTTTACACTCTTTTGTCCAAACGTTCAGCTCGAGGCTAGTGGGCATCTGATTGAGGTCACTAAGTGTCATTGTTCACACTTTTGTGAACAAACTCTTAGCTAGAGGCGTTCGATTGAGGTCAGTAAGTGTCATTCTTCACACTTTTATGATCAGAGTTGTCTATTTCATTTCCTTTTCCCAAGGTTTCCATTCACACACTAAATATCACTCATTGTGTTACTTGTGTATATCCAATTCTAGCAATAAACATTATATTTTACTCAAATTTTCACACCCTTGTTGAATCTAGGATCCCGAGAATATTTTGAATGATCACAAATTTGTAAGTGAACTCAGTCTGTACTAATGAACTTGTTTAAGTTGATTTCTGTAACAAGATATAAAAAAGTTCAGTACAACGGTCAACCTGAGCTGAAGGAATGGACGACCACTGCACACGTAATACATATCATGAAGAACCATATGTGTGCAGTGGGCGTCATAAGGATATAAGCGGTCGACCAGTATCAGGAGGAGGAGGTCATATGAGCATAAGTGGAGCACAAACGGTCGACCAAATATATAGAGAGGTCGACCAGCATCAGAATAGAATGTATATGGAGGAGGAGGCATAGACGGTCGATCAGAGATATAAAGAGGGCGACCGGTAATAAAGGACAGTGGAGGATAAGAGGAAGACCAGTCGATCA
>LTAE01011162.1:0-13559 GCA_001647135.1 Pontederia paniculata
AAGAAAAAAGAAAAGAGAAATTGAGCTTTGGGGAAGTGGGCTTTGGAGAAAAAAAGGAGGTTGGCTTTGAGATATGAAAATATCTATAACTCTAGGATTTTTAAACATGTTTTGATTTTTTTCCTTTTTCTTTTTAATTATAAAATAAATTCTTTAATTGATATTTGTATTTGAATTAATAATTATTTAAGATATATTTTTATTAATAGATTTCATATAAAATAAAAATATTAATTGATCAAAAATATTATAATTTGAAAGTAAATTTATTTTTTTCATACTTAATCATATTATTTATTATTCTTTCATCTGAATTATAAATTATATTTTAATTTAATATTTTTAGTATCCGGTTCGACCATCCGGCTTAACCGGTTTAACCGGTCCGACCTGACCCGGAAGCCTTTCTGAATCGTCGTCCGGTTCGGTTCTGACAATATTGGTTATAGGGAAGGTTTCAAACTCAGTTGCATCGACACTTATTTCAATCTGCTGAAAGTTTTCATCACCAGCGATATTATCCACAGGAGATGGAGAACCTCGACATATCCTTATTGACAAGCGAAGTTCTTGTGCAATACAATCACATCGTCTATGCTTGTTATAATAGAGCCAGCATAATCCACGAAGAGAAAAAAAAATGAAAGGTTAGAAAAAAAGGATGAAGTAAAAAAAATAAAGCAAAGCAAATGGACGGTAGGATTTGATTTTATTAATACGGATGGTTTGATTCAATTCTAAAGCTTAGCTGTAATTTACAGCTAATTTAATGTGATGCATATACATTAAATCATATATATATATATATATATATATATATATATTTATGTTATGAATTTTGAGATCACCCATGCACGCAATCAATAAAGATGCGATTTATTATTGTTAATTTGGCGATAAAACTATCATAACATATGATATTTTGTTAACATTTAATTATTAGAAAATAAAAGAACACACTGGGTTAAAACTTTATATGAAAATTGATGATGCTTTTATCCTACCCATTGAACAAAAAATAAACATTGATAATATATTAATTTGCAATAAGAAATTGACACAAAAATTAAATATGCAAAGGAAACAATGTATACTTTATTAAAATTATATATACATATATATAATCAAAAGATATTATATCTTTCAATAATTAAAAAAGGAAAGACATATTGATGCAATATAACACTATATCTTTAGGCAAATAAAAATATTTTTTTTTCTTTTCAATAAAAAAAGATATTAATGAAATACTGGTTATTTTATTAATTGGAAATCAATATTTTATTGTGTTACTTATAGTAAAGTTATTAGTTAACTACCTCTTATAACTAATCGTTCATTAAATTTTTTAGTTAACAGATAATCGCTCAATCATCATATCAACTAATATTTTAATTTAAATTAATTAACCATTCTTAATTCTTGAAGACACGTGATAACTTATGCATTCGTCAAAGTCATAATGTATTTCAATACTTTCCTCGTATAAATTTAAATTTGTGCAAATTATGAATTCGAAACAGATAATATCTAAAACTCTATTTATTTTTATATTTTTTAGAAAATAATATTTGTTACTTTTTTGCTATACAATAATATCAAAAATGTTGATCAAACAAAAAATACTTTTCTATTAATACCAAAATTAAATTAATTTTTTAAAGAACAACTTGCTCTTCTTTAAATGAAAACTCTTTTCTCTCACAAAATTTCTTCGTTCATATTTTCAAAATAATTTTCTTTTATATTAAATAACTATTTATCAAATACATAAAATAATCATTTTTTAAAAAAATTACTTTTCCCAAAAATTTAATTGTTCATGAACCACGGGGAGTGGTCAATCATATACAAGTCGTGGCTTGGGCTTTTACACCATTTACTGGAAGTCCCGCCCTTCGGCACCCACCACTACCTTCACTTCTCCTCCGACGCCGAATCTTGTGTCGCACTGCCTCTGATCAGTTCTGCGCTCCTGCATCGATCTTTTGCACCTCCGCCGCGCACGCAGGTCCACGCCTAGATCGTCTTCGGCGGCCTCGATGTCGACCCCCTCGGCACCCGCCTCCTGGCACCTACGTGCTCTGCCGCAGCTTCCCCAATGCGAAAGACGTCTTCTTCCGCCTCGAGGTGTCGTCGATTTCGTCGCCCCCGCGCTGCCCCGGAATTGGATGATCAGAGGCCTGGTGGCGCTTGGCTAATTCGAGTTCGTGCTGTTGTTCTTCTTCAAGGTTTGGTTGGCGGGTGTGCCGCCGGATAAGTAGATGTTCCCCTACGTGTTGTTGCGGTCTCTCTGCAGTCGGTCCTGGGAGGCTGGTGAACGATTGACGGCATGGATTTGGAGGGTGATGTGTTTGTCTTTGTTGGCATTTAGCTCATGAAAAATGTATGCCGAGAATAACAATATTGATGAGGCATACGAGATGTTCGATTGGATGCCCGACAAGGATTGTGTTTGTTGGAATGCCATGATTGATGGGTACGGGAGGGTTAGGGATTAGGAATGCTATTATGTTGTTCGATGAAATGATGAAAATTTGTGAGGAGCTTAATTCGGTGTCATTCGCCTGTGTATTGTCTGTTTGTGCATTGGAGGAATGTTAAATTATGGTATTCAGATTCATGTTTTTGCTGTTAAGTATGGAGTGTAGTTTGAGACTTTGGTGGCGAACACATTGTTGACCATGTATATGAATGCTGTCGCTTGGATGATGTGTAGTAGTTGTTTGATTTGATGCTTCATGTTGACATCCTAGACTGGAATTTGGTGATCTCAGGGTATGTTCAGAATGACATGATGGTTCAGGCATTACAAGTTTCTACGGGATGCAGGTTGCTGGGATGAAACCAGATTCTATCACATTAGCTTGCTTTTTACCTGCATTATCTGGTTTCACAAATACAAGGGAAGTGAAGGATCCATGTTTATGTAGTGAAGAAAGATATATTCATGGATGCCTTCTTGAAGAGTGCACTCATTGATATACACTTTAAATGCAAGCATGTCAAGATGGCACAGAAGTTTTTTTATATGAATAAAACGATAGATGTAGTTATTTTCAGTGCTATGATATCTGGTTATGTTCTTAATGGGATAAATGATACGGCTTTGGAGATCTTGCGATTCTTGTAAAATGCACAGTTGAAAGCCAATGCTATTACTATAGCTAACGTTCTGCTGGCTGTTCATATTTGGCTACTTTGAAGCTGGGGAAGGAACTACACATCCACATTCTTAAATATGCACACGCGGGACAATGTTATGTCACAAGTGCACTGATGAACATGTACACTAAATGTGGCAGACTTGATCATGGGCATCGAATTTTCGTGGACATGTCTGTGAGGGATTTCGTAGCATGGAATTTGATCATTTCAAGCTTTGGCCAAAATGGTCGGCCAGAACAAGCTATTCCTTTCAGACACATGGGAAAGAAAAGACTAAAATATGTTTGTTTTCGTATCCTCTTCCTTGTCCTTATGCACCAGTATTCCTGCATCATGAAGTGGGAAGGAGATCTATTGTTTTATGATGGAGATGATATTGAATCTGACGTGTTCTTTGACAATACCCTAATTGATATATATGCCAAATGTGGAAAAAAACTTAGATTTGGCCCATTTCAGAAAATGTAGCAAGCAGACTTTCTCCCAGACATATGGTTTTCTCGAAGATGCTGCATGCTTATTTCAGCAAATGTAGCAAGCGGACTTTCTCCCGGACCATATAAAATTCCTAGCCTTGATATCTGCTTGTGCTCATGCTGGTCAACTCGAAGAAGGTTTTTATTTTTTTTCATCCCGTGCTTGACGAATATGGAATTACAACACGTATGGAACGCTATGCATGTGTTGATCTATACGAACGTGCTGGACAGTTACGCAATGCTTTGGAATTTATCAAAGCCACATTGTGCAATACTTGGGGCTCGTTGTGTCCATGGCGGTATTGATCTTGCAGAGATTGCTTCAAATAAGCTCTTTGAGTTGGATCGCAGAAATTCTTGTTATTATGTGCCTCTGTCCAACCCTAGTGTGGTGTCTGGTTGCTGGGAGGAGGTGCTAAAAGTACGAAGCTTGGTGAAGGAGAGCGAAGATACAGAAAGTTCCAAATTATAGTTGGATGGAGATCAATAGCATCAATCAAATACTTATTGCAGCTGTAAAAACTCATCCAAATTCCACATGCATAATGCCTGAATACCTTGGTTATTTTGGGGATTTATGGATATGATGTATAGAATCTGAGTTTATAGAGGTACTTAAATTGGTAACTTGTTATTATGATCTCAGGTTTGATATGATATCACTTTGTGATCTACCTTGGTTAGTGAAAATTACTACAAAGAGCAAGAGATTTTGATCACCGCTCATGACTATAAGATGTACCTGACAATCTGACATGGCAATCTTAATTTTTCTATATGACATGTTTCTGCAAATATGCTACTACATGGGTTTCTTAATAAAATTGAAAGGGAACTTCAATTCCGTAGAAAGAAATTCATAATGGTTGTTGTTGAAACTTGCCACTAAACTGAATTATAATAGATTGCGATCCTTGTTTTTTAGCTATGCAAACATGTAATTTTTGTACACTTAATACAATTTTAATAGGATATGATTAGTTTCATGTGTGCTTTTAGCAGATAGTTAATTGGAGGATACTTTGATGGTTATTGTTGTATAAGTCTGAATGATTCAAAGGCATTTATTGCCACTCTGTTGAGTTGGGCTATTGTTAACAACTAAAGAACTTTGTTCAGACTTTGCCTGCTTACAGCTGTAGTGCAATCCAATGGACATTGATTTGATATTTCAAGACAACTAATTTACATGTTCTGTCAGTTTCCCTCTTAAAGAACTATATTATAGTGTGAATAGAACACATTTTTTTTTAAGAAAAGGTGAGGATTATCTATTGCTAAAAACGCTAGAAAGATCCGGGTACAAAAAAGGTCGGAGGTCCGAAGGAGGATCCTCTTCCCAAAAGAGATCAAAAGGCCGGGTTCGACCAAGGTTGGCAAGATAATCCGCCGCACGATTGGTCTCCCGGAAGCAATGGGTGCATCTAAAGTTTACAAAAAACTTGATGTATTGCGAAAGGTCTTCCATGATATTCCAAAGAGCCCAGGGGCAGCTTGCCACTTTGTTCACGATCTGCACCAGGTTGGAGGAATCGGACTCCAAAATGACGTTTGTGTAACCCAACTCTTTGCATCGTCGTAATCCTTGTAGCGCTCCCCACGCTTCTGCCGCCAGAACAGTGTGTGCATTCCATCGAAGAGCACCTGCACTAACAAAAGAGCCATAAGAAGTTCGAATTATAAAGCCCGCACCCCCTTGTTCACCGCGGCTTTTGAAGGATCCGTCTGAATTGACTTTCACCCAAGCTGACGGTGGGGGCTCCCACCGGATCCGAATTGGATCTTGGGGGCAATGCGCCTCAGCGAAATGGATTCTCTCATACCCCGAGTACCCAGCCAAAGCCTTCATCCACACTGCAGAGACGATTGTCCTCCTCGATTTGTACTGTGCCTTGTTTCGAGCTGTCCAGATACCCCAGAGGGCGAAAGAAAAAATAGACAGTAGTTTGATTCTGGAGTGAGCCTCCAAGTTTGATCCCTCTTTGATCCACTCCCCAGTATTCCAATCGCTCATATACTCAAAGTTATAATTTAGTTTTTCCTGAAAAATCGACCAAAGTTGAAGGGATTCAGGACAAGAAAAGAAGAGGTGGCAATTAGTTTCCGGCTCTCTTCCACATAAAGCACAATTTACGTCAATGTTAGGCTGGAACCGGAGGAGCGAGTCTTTGGTGGGTAACCTCAAATGAGCCAATTTCCATAAGAAGAATTTAATTTTTGGCGGGATAGGAATTGACCACACAATCTTCCAGGATGACCTTCCAGATCTCTGCAGCGTGGCTGGCTGGCGGCACAAGGAGTAGTAGACGGACTTGGCAGTGGCATTTCCATGAGTGTCCATAGCCCAAACCCATTTGTCATCCTTAGCGTGCGGGGAGATAAAAATAGATGAAATAGCCGAGACCAAGGCCTCACCAAAACAATCACACAATAAAGGATAGTTCCACTGAGCATCCATGAGAAGTTAGAAACATACATACTTACAAGAGGAGCATTGATATTAACAAAAGTAGGCTTGTACTGCAAGGGTATACAGAATATCCAAGGATCATGCATGACCTTGGTTGTTTGGCCATTTCCTATATATTTCTTAAACCCATGTTTAATTTCCCATTGCGCATTTAGTATCAGTCGCCAGGACCAAGCTTGTCTTTTAGTATCTGAGTTGAAGGACCAAGGGTGTGGTTTACCATATTTACACTCTACCAATTTCGCCCAAGGAGTATCAGAGCTGTTTAGGATGGTGAGGATTTTTTTTGCCAAGAGGGATGCTCTGACCTTATGGATGTTACGAATGCCCAGACCTCCCCAGGCCTGAGGAAGTTGGACGGTGGCCCAGTCTATGAGGTGCATACCCTGTTTGCCCTCTTTAGACCACAAGAAACCCCTAGACATTTTTTCAAGAGAGTCTAAAACCCCACCTGTAATGTAAGATGCACCTAGAGAGTAATTAGGAAGTGAGGTCAGCACAGATTTGATAAGCGTTGATTTACCAGCTATGTTTAGCAGATTCATCTTCTAGCTTGAAATCTTAGTGGAGGTTTTATCAATTAGGTGTTGTTGCATCTTTCTAGGAATATACTTGTATGATATTAGTGTACCAAGATATGGAAAGGGGAAGGAACCATGTCTGATACCTAGAATGCTTTGGAGTGCTTGTTTCCGTGCCAGATTGAGTTTCGGTGGGAGATATAGCTCAGATTTTAATGGATTTATTAGCTGATTAGTGAGGAAATAATAGAGTCTAAGGATTTCTTTAACCCTTTTGCAGTTTTTTGCAGTAGCAGCTATACATATAAGGAGGTCGTCTACATATAAGAGATGACTAAGTGTGAAAGAGCCTGTCCTGAAGGGAGATAATTGTCCTATGCTTACAGCTTGATTCATGAGCGTAGAGAGTACCTGGGTCACAAGAATGAAGAGGTATGGGGATAGAGGTCCCCTTGTCTGATGCCCATACAACTAAAGAAGTAAGGAGAAGGCGTACCATTAATTAGACAAGAGAAACTAGGGGATTTTACACAAGCCATTATCCACAGTATAAATTTTTCTGGAAAGTTCATAATTTTGAGGATCTGATTTAGAGCATCCCACGAGACTCCGTCGTAAGCTTTGGCCATATCAGCTTTGATGATCATGGCTTTCCTACGACCCCTGGTCATAGGGTGAGCTATCTCTTGCACCGCAAGTATGTTATCATGGATGGTTCTGTTCGCCACAAAGACAGATTGAGTTTTGTCTATAATTGAGGGGAGTGAGGGTTTGAGTCTCAGTGCCAGGATCTTGGCCACTGCCCTATAGATAATGTTACATAAAGAGATGGGCCTGTAGTCAGCTACCTTAAGTGGGTGAGTTTTTTTTGGGATAAAGATGAGGGAGGTTTGTGACCATTCAGAGGGCATGATACCTGTGTCAAAAAAGGATATAATGCGTGTCGTGATGTCTGGTCCTATTATATCCCAGTATCTCTTATAGAACTCAAGGGTAAAGCCATCAGGGTCAGGTGCTTTGCTAGGGGGGAGAGCCCAAAAGGCATTTCTAACTTCCTCTGGAGTGATGTGAGAGTCGAGGGATGTGGTCCAGTGATGTTCTAATTTAGGCAGGCAAGGCCAGCAGCTACTGTCTATTGTTGTATGGGGGGTTATTTTGCCAAAGGTCCTTATAATACCTTACAAATGCTTGTCGGATGTCCTGATCAGAGGAGATGAGGTCTCCTTCAGTATTTTCCAAGGATGTTAAGGTATTTTTTTTGTGCCTAATCATAGCAGTAACATGGAAAAATTTGGTGTTTTTATCTCCTTCAGTAACCCATCTAACCCTAGCTTTGCTCCACCATTTTATATTAATTTGTCTCAAGAAGGCAACATGTTTATGATATAGGGTACGTAGACGATCTAGTTCCTCTTCTGTGAGGTTTTGTCTTTCATCCTTAGCTTCAAGGGTTGCAATTTCTAACTTAGTATTATGTGCTCTTTCTTCTAGATTACCAAGAGAGTGTTTGTTCCAGTGTAGTGTCCTGTTCTTAATGACATTAAGGGTTTGGTGCAGGTTGCTGTTTGCAGTTATTGTTGACCAAGCTTGTTTTACAATATCTCTAGGTTCAGGGTGATCGAACCAGAAGTGCTCATATTTAAAATTTCTCGGTTTCCTAGCTTGTGGGCAAGTAGAGAAAAGGAGGGGGGAGTGATTTGAAGCACATCGAACAAGAGATTTGAGAGTTAGGTTCGGGAAGCTTAGCCACCACTTATGATTTAACAGGACTCTATCTAATTTACATAAGATTCTAGCAGTCCCCTTCCTGTTATTACACCAGGTGAATTCAGAGCCCTTTATATCGAGGTCTATTAATCCATGATGAAAAATAAGGTCTCTGAGGGTTCAGATTGATTTTGTGAGATTAAAAGGATTTCCTCCCTTTTTGTCTCCAGGGTGTATACATGTATTTAGGTCCCCCACTATCGCCCAGGGGAGGTCTTCCGTTATAAACCTAGAGGTCTCTTGCCATAGGGAGGTTCGAGCCAGAGGTTGGGTACTAGCATAGATACATGTCAAGATAAAACTGAAGTTCTCATAAGTGATCACCGCATGCAAGTATTGTGACTTATAACTGATTGGCGTTACCTGAATATCTGAACCCCGCCAAGCCAAAATTATACCACCTGATGATCATGTACCTTCGCAAAAACATCCCTGCCATGACTGACCTAGGCGGCGGATGACTGCCATGGAGCGTTCACGATTTGTATGAGACTCCAGCAATACTACAAGGTCCGGTTGGTGTTGCTTGATGAGGTCGACGAGGCGATCTCGGATTTTACTTCTAAAGGCCCCGCGACAGTTCCAAGTGATGAGCTTCATTTGTTAAGATCTAGGGAGGCGGGTCTTCCATGTGAAGGAGACGACACCTGGTCCGGCAGAACATAGTTGTTAGAAACTGATTTATTATTATGACCATTCTTACCTTTACCCAAAATCATTTTCCCGGGTTTGGGCTTCTTCTTGAGTGACAGAGGGATGGGAGGCTCCAGGGGTCTACTGATGCGAGTGCGCTTTTCCTCAGTTCTGATGCTCGGTAGGAGGTCCTCATCCACCATTTCATCCTCAGCGCCTTCCTGGGGAGATTCCTCCATTTGGTTCGCTTCTTCAAGGCGTCCTAGCACTATACTTGCTATCTCCTTCTGACCAAGAGGGCTCTTACTTCCGGGGAGGTTTTCCTGCAAGGAAGGAGCAGAGGAGGGGGATTGCATTCTGAGAGGACCCGGTAGTCGGACTGGTGTGAGAAGAGGGAGGGAGCGAGGAGGAGGGACTGAGATAGGCGTGGGGTGATCACGTGGCTTCATCTGTTGATGGTCGCCACTTGTCCCTAGATGGGATGTTTCCGGGATAGACACAACAGGAGCACCGTTAGATACACCTTTTTGTTCAAAAGGTTTCGGGATTGCCATTGAGGGGTTGTGCACGACTTGGTGGGATCCAGGTGTCAACTAGAGATTTTGCCTTGGCGGATGTGAGCTTTTTTGACCCTCTGATGGGGAGGTAGTGGATGCCAGCAGGGGGTTGCCCGTTGAGAGATCATGACCATCATGCCCTTGGCCCTCATCCAACGGTTCCTGCACTTCACGAGTTAGGGCAACAAAGTTGTTAGAGATGCAAAGCGGTTCGATTGAGTGAACCGGGTTCAGGTTATGACAGCTTCTTGGTACAACTGGTTTTGAGAGGGGGCGGCGGCTGACATCTCTCCTCGGTCGCCGACGGTCATCCCTGCCCAGTCTCTTCATTGGTAGCTCCTGTCGACTCGGGGTTGCCTGCATCCATGGTCCAAAAAGCAGCACCTTGACTTTAGAGTTTGCCGCCTCATTGGCCGATTCCATCACGACCGCCGACGGTCGCTCCGGGCAGTCCTCTAAACGATGCCCAATCCGACCGCATCTGAAACAAAAGAAAGGGATGTTTTCATATAGAACCCGCTGAAAAAAATGGCTACAATCCGGCAATCACACCCAGACTCCCTGTTTAACAGACTTGCACAAATCAATTTCAACGCAAATCCGAGTAGGGGTACCAATTTCCCCTTTCAAGGATCGTTCATCAATCAACAATGGGGTTCCGAAGTTTGACGTGATCCTGAAGATGGAGTCTTGATTTAGTAACTCAAAAGCGAGCCCTGGGAGTTGGATCCACACGGGAGCGATAGTGAGGTTTTCTTCGAACGGGCGGAAGAACGGCTTTGCTTGACTAACACTTAGTATGTGACCATGGAGATTCCAAGGGCTCTGCGTGAGTACCTGCATTCGGTCATTCATATTGTTAAAAATGAACATAAAAAACGAGTTACCCATTTCTATGATTCGGAAAGGATCTTTCAACTTCCAAGTTGTCGGAAGTTCAGATCTGAGGCGCTCTATCATGTTGATGTCTCCAGTGAATCTTCCTACAAGACTGCGTCGGAGCTCTTCGGATCGGGCTTCAACATCCGCAAGAGGGATTTCCACCTTTTCTGTGACTGCTTCTTGGACTTCTTTCCATTGTCTGGGTGAGATTTGGGACACGAGTCTAGGTCTTTGCCCTCTCACGATGTTTGCCCATGAGCTTTGGGTGTGGGGAAGAGGAGGGTGACTGACAGGAAAGAGGAGGAGGAGGAAGAAGGGTGGGAAACGGAGGGAGGAAGGTTTGGGGGAGTGAGGTTTGGAGGTTCCGCCATGCTTGCTGACCACCATATATGATTGAATAGAACACATTTATTCTATCAATAAACCTTGCAATGAGTCATTTTGTCTTCCATTGGCTTCACATGAAGGAAAATATCATTGTGTGGCATGTTTATCGGGATGAGGCCAAGGGTCTTTATTATTTGCAATATGTTTGCACCAAGCATTTTAATAATCTTGAGTATTCTTTTAAAGGGGAAAGGATGACTACATAATTTGAGTTGTCAGTCGTACATATAAAAATGATGTAAAATGTACAAGCTTTTATGGAAGGAAAAGATAGTGTAAATGTGGATGACAATTATCATTGTTATTTAATTATAATGTTTACCATGTCAGAAATTGTGAGACATGTTTGATTACTGATTTGGTGGTTGTCTCTTCATCGTCTTCTTCATTGTTAGGAGATTGTAATTGCAACTAAAATAGCAATAAGATTCAGAATTGCACTTTTACTAACTAAAAAGCATTCATGTTGGTTATGAGTAATCTCAAGATTATAAGGGCAATCATTATGTACGAAAGAAATTATATTAAAGATTACTTATATTATCTTATTTTTTTTCCTATAGCTAAAGCCATAAAATCATTTGATTCATCCATATTTATCTTATGTTTTGGATTTGTTTCTTAAACGACAGTATCCATAATTAAATCTGATGCCTGCAAAGGAAGTGAAGGGATGGGGCCTCCTTGAATTGTTTTTGAGCAACACTGAAGTCAGGCAGTGTCGAGACGTAATTTAGGGTCAGGGATCTGATGGGAGTTCAGGGTTTACTAGGACAGGTATATGAATACAACCTGATAAATGAATAATCATCTCTTCATTTTATGCATAAGGTATCATGTTGGTGAAAATTGTTCAAAAAAGAAGAGTTCCATGAAGATTTTTTTCTTTAAAAAATATTAATTCTGAATTCAGGAAGCTTCTTAAACTTAAGCTTATACTGCCTCAGTTCTTGAATGAAAAAATGAATAATTTGCTGAACCTCTACTATTGATTAGGCAAAGTTGGGTTCTGACAATTTCCATGTCCTTTTTCTGTTCGTCAATATTGATTGTTATGACATCTTTAAAAGCAAGTTATTGTGCCACAGCTGTTAAAGTTATAACTTATTACACAGGGTTTCAGGGTTTTAAGAGAGCTTTCCACAAGAGATTTGACTATTTTTTGTTAAGTTTCTTGCCTTCATATTCTGATATTGACATGCACATGTAGCATAATCTTGTGATGTAGTACTGATCTTGTTAAGGGTGTCACTGCTCATCTTTCGTTCCTATATATAACCTACAATTATCTCTCCATGCAATTTTATCTTTTGATCAGCATTAATAACTTAATGGAGCATTTTTACTTGGATCCACGACTCCTATGCTTGGAGGCCATGTTGTAAAACCCGGCCCGATCGGTAATGGAGCATTTTTACTTGGATCCACGACTCCTATGCTGAAAGGCCATGTTGTAAAACCCGGCCCGATCGGTCGGACCGATCAGACCGGTGTCCAGAGTCTAAAACGGGTCATGAGTCATTCTAAATCCAGGGTGTCAATTGACCCGCTTTGATCCGGTCAAAATCCGGGTTGAACCGCTCAATCCGACGAGTTTGACCAACCCGGCAAAAATTTTCTTTTTTTCAAATAATAAATAAAAGTTTAGTTTAATTTTTCAAAGCTAAATAATTAACTTTGTCATATAAGTAAAATTTGAGACAATTACGTTAAATAAAAAAACTTAATGAATCAATCTAAAGTATTTAATAATTATCTTAAATAATCAATTCATAAGTTTAGTTTAATTTTTCAAAGCTAAATAATCTACTTTGTCATTATTAGTATTTAATAGTTATCTATTATTTATCTTTGATCATTAAGTACTATTACAAATTATAAATTAGAACTAAAAAATATCATGTTATTATATCAATAATATGTGCTCATGTATTGTAATTTTATGCCTAATTTTTTAATTTTATATTATTTTATTATTATTCGGTATCGGATCGAGTTTTAAAACATTGCTTGAAGGTAGAAAGGAGTGTAGTATGCGAAGGTGTCATATGTTTTGCTGTAGGGCAAGGGAACAAAACGGCGGACGGACACGTGTCGGTGTGGCAGTGACGCATCACATCAGCGGCCAAATTTAATAGGAGGGAGGAGAGGGTGTGGCACGGATTCTCAAACAAAAGAGATATGCTGATATCATCTGCTATCCCTTTGTCTATGTTTTGGTGTACTGTTTTTAGCAAAATGAATTGATGGGACTTCTTGTTCAGTTATTAATTAATAACTTGTACCAATTCAACAACTTTGCAATACTATCCCAATTCCCAATCATGAATGACCGAATTTATATCCAATATTTTCCATTGTCTTAATAGTTTAGCATATTACTGTATGGAAACTAGAGATGGACAACGAGCCGGCCCGGCCCGTTGCCAGCACGGCAAAAGGCCGTGCCAGCCCGACCCGAGCCCAGGCCCGGCACGGACCCCAAGGCCGTCCCCGGGCTGGGCCGGGCCGGGCCACCCTTTCGGTTTTTTTGGCCCGACACGGCATAGGCCCGGTGAGCACGAGCCTGCCCGGGCCCGGCACGGTAAAGCACGATTATATATATAATATAAATTATTTTTATGGACATATACTATTCAAAAGGCTTTTTGGTAGAGAAGGTGGTCATCTATGTTCCTAACCCGGGTTCAAATCC
>LTAE01011163.1:0-15676 GCA_001647135.1 Pontederia paniculata
CCCCTCTTGGTGCCATTCTAGATCCTACAATTATGGTCACGGCCATGAAACCCAATTTACAAGCCATGACATATTAACCATATAACGATCAAGTAATAGTCACGACCGTGAAACCCACTATCACTTTCGTGACATTCGAATTCGAAAAATCTTAATCTCATCCATTTTTATTATCAGCTTTATCCAAACCTCCATCCAACTACTAGATAGAGCGATCTTTGGCCTAATCTCATCAAATAGAAGAGTTAGCGATCAATTTAACATCCAAAGATTCTGAAATCTCTTCATCCTTATAAATAAAGCCAAAACCTCTTTCTGAATTTTCTTTTTGCTGGATCATACCTTTGGAAAAAATAATTGATTTTTCATCTTTCTGAGGCCTTTGTTGGTGCCATACGCTATGGGAGCTCTATCGAGATCGAGAAGAAGACACAACGGTCGTTCATGGGAAGATCGTTATACTGTGTTCAAAGTTAGAATTTTTTTATACTTTTATTTTCTTGGATGAACTATTTATTTTGTTTAATCATGTATAATTTTTATATGTAGTAGTTTGTATTAGAAAGTTTGTGAACCCTATTTGGATTGAATATTTTTATTACTTATTTCTTTTAGAACATGAATGTCTGGCGTAATGCTTTCCCTTTTCCTATGATAATCACGAATTTTTATTATTGACTATTTAGTGTAATAAAATTCATTACTTCGAGCTTGCTAAGAAAATGATTTTTGAGTTTGAAGTCAAACAAGGGTTCAATGTAGGTGCTCCCTATCTAAGTAGGGAGCACCATGTTACCTACATCTTTAACCATAGGATGTTAGATCTAGGGTGGATATTAAATCTTCTCTCTCCTACTTGTTTCTCTCTCCTAAATCAAGCCGCCATAGATTAAGCATCCTACGGTTAAAAAGGTAGGGAACATGATGCTCCCTACTTAAGTAGGGAGCACCTCCATTTTTTCCGTCAAACAATTTCATGTCACAATCTTATTACTCACTTTAGATTCTAGGTCGTGTGGCCTATTAAGCTGGACTTGATTAAGCGGCTAACAATGTAGGTGTTGGAACTTTCATGCATCTTAATTAAAGATTTGGACTTGATTAAGCGGATAACAATTAGGGAATCACAATTTTAGCTGGACTTGATTAAGCGGCTAACAATTAGGGAATCACAATTTTAGCAAACTTAGTCCATCATTAGAACAATTTGGACTTAATTGAATCCTATATGAATTAGTTGTGAACAAAATCCCGTCTTTCCCAATTGATTGATCTCTCCTATCCTATATCATTCCTATCTTTTCTCTCAATTTCTCTTTTCTCAATCCTTTTGTTTTTTTTTGGCATCAAGCTTGAATTTAAAACTTGAACTGAAATTTTCTCTATCACCTAGGGTTTAGATAAACTTAATCACAACAATCCTTGTGAGAATGATATCCTCTCTCATCATATATATTACTTCTGCTGACAAGTATACTTGTTGGTATATTCATTTTTTTGCTGAGTTTGCACCCATCACATGATATTGACTTGAATTACTTAATTCATGTATAGGACCAAGAGTGAGAATTCCCAATATTTCGTAACGGGTTTCATAGATTTATATAGTAACTATTAGAAAATAGGATGCCTAAAGCGTTTGCTTGGATAGCTTTACCCTCAAGCCAACTCGCGGAAAAAATTGAATTTATGTAAGTGATAAGAGAAAGTAAAAAAGCAAGGCATACAAAAGACTACTAAAATAGTATGTAGAGAACTTTTTTCGTGTCAGTACACCACATCAATTTTATATGGTACTGGCACGATATTTTTCATCACAATCGTTTCCTATCAATTTCCAGCATTGCCCTTTCATATCATTCTTTCTTGCATTGTAGTGCTTTCTGTATGTACGATACATTTAGACAATTCTTGGAATCTTGCATTATATTGGCCCTTAAATCACACATCGCCACTTGGCAAAATATGATCCTAAGAACGCTATGGGCTTTCTTATGTTAACTTAATTTTGACCTTTGACTAGTCAACATCATAGGCACATCATTTTAAAACCAATGATTTAAACTAAATTATCTTTTCGAACTTAAAAAAAAGTTTGCTAGATAAATTCCAATAAAAAAGACAAAACACTAAATCAAAGAAGATCAATCACTAATCAGAGTTCATCTTTCTTCATTACATGACTCTCATAACTCGACCAAGATCTTATTTCATGTGCAGAGTAGACCATCACGGCACCATCTTCATCACCGCCATCTTCTCCCACCAAGTACTAGATTACCTACAGAATTGAATTCACAGAGAGAAGTATCCCTTAAGTTGTGATGTTGATGCATGCATTTTTCAACATGTTTTACGGTCTGCATTAGGCATGATTTTGAGTTATTTTCGCATAGCATGCATCTATTTTTATCTTTATTTATTGATAATGTTTAAAGTCCAGCATCTACTCTTGTTCAGTGTTATTTTGTAGAAAATCACTTAGAGAAGATTTAAATGGACCCGACACCGAAAATAAACGTGTTCAGGAAGAAAAAATCAACAACGAGGATCCAACACAAGCCGTGACAGAATGTTACGGACCATGATGAAGTAAGAGACTCTAAATAGAATTTCATCACGGGTCTTTACGCGCATATCACGATCTTATAGAAGGCACCACAATTTCAACTCAGAGTGTTACGGGCCGTGATGACTCAATACGGGTCGTAAGAAAGGAGATCATGACTGCGATTCTCATATCACGACCCTTACAGAGCAGCCATTTCGACCATCAGATTTATCACGAGATGTAACATCTTATTATAGGTTGTGAAGGTATATATCACAGAGTGTCATCATCCATCACGACCTTGACAATAGCGGTTGATCACAAGTCATCAAATTTATCACGGGCGTGAAGATCATAACGGGTCGTGAGAGAAAAAGAGTAGGATGGAAGTTATTCAACACCCGACTTACGGGCCGTGACAACCCATCACGAGTTGTGATGACTTGAAAGATTACGAAGACTTATGTACTTACGGGCTGTGATATTCTATCACGGGCCGTGATGAAGGTGCACAATTTTATTTGCCTTAGATTTTGATATGATTCGATGGCTAGAAAGGTTTCTATTTGATCTAAGGCTTTAGGGATTTGATTTTGAGATACTTTTGAGGATTCTGAAGAGTTTTATTGAGTTTGCATCACAACCCTTGGCCGAAAGGGAAGTTTAAGAAAGGGTCATGCGAAAGTGGCTCCAACCCTAGAAATAAAAGAACTTCGTCTGCAAGTTTAAAGAAAATTTGTCTATTGCATTTTGTATACCCCTACTTGGAGACAAAGATAAGTAGAACTGGTATCGAAAATGCGGCTTTTGATACCAACTAATACGATACTCAAGAATAATGCCTTGAGTGACCGAAATAATATATGATAATCAAGAGAAACGAGACCAAAAGCGAGATTAGGTAGCGGAATATCAACCTCAAGATTACTAATGAATCAAGCAATCAATATTATAAATCAATGAATTTAATCACAATTTTACCTTGTAATTAACAACGGAACTTCATGAAGAACAGGTTGCAGGAGTTCCCTCACAACACAAACAATTAAGCCATAATTTTTAGTAGACTCAAAATTGTCCTCAAATAATATAAACAAACAACATTTATAGGTTCCAAAAGACTCTCTTGAACTAAGAGTAAAACCCTAACTTAGTCTACAAGTTAATGAAACTTATTTCCTAAAATAACAACTCAATTCCTATCAGGACTCTAAACAGAATATTGATCCTAATTAATTTCGAATTTCTGGACTAAATAATTCAGACATGGGTTGTTTGGGCCTCTTCATGTGGAGACTCTTCATGCAGCCCAATTTGAAATATATGAAAGAGTTGAGTTTGATCCAGAGTCTTCAATCTAGTTTGAAAATTATTCTCCACAACAGTTTGAATTTGTTTCGCTTGTAATCTTGTTATTGGACCAGTACTCAATCGCAAAGGTTTTTGACCATCTTCAGCAGCAACATCTTGATAATCAAATGAAGTCTCTTCCTTGTCATGATGTTCCATAATGGCAGGTCCAAATATGGCAAGTTCAAATTTGGCAACTTTCGAATTCATATCACATACTTCCTTATGCAATCTTATGTGAATGCTAGAATCCTAAAAGAAAAAATGAGTGAAAGAAATAAAAATCTAAAATGTAAATTATTTTATTAAGCTCAATATACACGTGTGTCTTCAATTTTGAAGTTCTTATTTGATATACTAACCATTGACACATGTGAGGGTTGAACTTGAAAGAGTTTAAATTTGTTTTAGTATCAGGAATCTGTGAGGTTAGGATTATTTGGATTGCAGGAAAGATGTTTTGGTGATAAGTGTATAAATGAAGGGCAGACGAAGAGTATATTCTGCAAGTTGGAAGTAATGATTGAAATCCTTTTATGTTATGAGTTTTGCTCTGAATATTTCTTAAGGGCAAGCAAGCATTCAAGCTTGGAGGAGTTTGATACATGCATTTTACAACATGTTTTAGGGTATGCATTAGGCATGATTTTGAATTAATTTCGCATAGCATGCATCTATTTTTATCCTTATTTATGCATAGTGTTTCAAGTCCAAAATCTACTTTTGTTTGGTGTTATTTTATAGGAAATCACTTGGAGAAGGCTGAAATAGACCCAACACCAAAAAGGAACGTGTTTAGAAAGAAGAAATAAAAAACTAGGATCGATCACGGGCCGTGATAGAATGTTATTGGTCGTGATGAAGTAAGAAATGTTAAAGGGAAGTCTATCACGGGTTGTTACGTGCATATTACGACCCTTATAGAGGGCACCGCAGTTTCAACTCAGAGCATTACAGGCCATGATGACTCATTACAGGTCGTAAGGAAGGAGACCACGACTGCGATTCTCATATCACTGCCCTTATAGAGCAGTCATTTCGACCATCAGACTTATCATGGGTTGTAACATCTTATTACAATCATGAAGGTATATATCACGGAGTGTCATCATCCATCATAACCTGACAATAGCGGTTGATTACAAGTCATCAAATTTATCACGGACTGTGAAGATCATAACGGGCCATGAGAGAAGAAGAGTTGAGGATGGAAGTTATTCAATGCCCGAGTTACGGATCGTGACAACCCATCGCGGGCCATGACAACTTGAAAGATTATGAAGACTTATATACTTACGGATCGTGATAACCTGTCACGGGCCATGATGAAGGTATTTATTTGCCTTAGATTTCGATATGATTCGATGGCTAGAAAGGTTTCTATTTGATCTGAGGCTCTAGGAATTCGATTTCGAGATACTTCTAAGGATTCTGAAGAGTTTTATTGAGTTTTCATCACAACCCTTGGCCGAAAGGGAATTTTAATCAAAAGGTTCACGAGAAAATGACTCCAACCATAGAAAACCTTAGGGTATAAAAGAACTTCATCTGCAAATTGAAAGAGGATGCTAGGAGTCGTCAACTAGTGCAAGAATGCCAGAGAACAGAGGTTATTCCGAAGGACTACTGAGAAGGAGTCGAGATCACACATTCGTTAAAAAGTTGTTCAGCATCTTCTCAACATGCAGAAGAGTACACCCTTGTTCCATTTTCTGTTGAGATGAATTTTACTATATTTTTTTAATTTCTGTTGTCTTTTGATAAGTTTGAGTTGTAAAGAATTGTTAATTATGTTTAAAACTTGTATACTCTTTCACAGATTTTTATTATAATTTTTAGTTTTCTTTTCTTGAACACAATTGCCTAGAATTTCTTAGTATTTATGTTTGATCATTAACTGTGTAGTGTGGTCATTCATTTCTGCAACTCATGACATGCTATTGCGATCCGTTAAGGACTTAATAGTATGCGGTCTGCTAGGTTAACATGTTAAGGGTAATTTAATAGTTTAGGAAGACACGTACTTGCATCTTGTGTTTATAATCTAGAAAGCAGATCATTTAAGGAATACTTGATAGATTGTATGATCTGGGTAGTTGACATATCCGTTAAGGAATGTCATATTTATAAGTGTTCTTAATCCTTCTGGAGAGTCAACTTGTGAGTAAAATTTTTATATAATTATTTCTAAGAAAATGTATTAGTTTTATTCCTTATCTTTCTTTTCATTTAGGCCCTAGTTATCACCAAGTATCATTTTAATTATCATTTTTATAAATTTTATTTCTAAAAGTTCACCAATTCACAATCCTATGTTTGTCTCCTATTAACCTCTAAGATTAGATAGTTACTTTAGTTCCTCGTGGGATCGACAACATTTACTTTGTACACTTTATTACTTGAACGACTAGTGCACTTGCTAGCATATAATTGACTGTGTTAGCATTTGATCGCATCAGATGGCCAATATATAAAGATCATAAATAAAATTCTCAATATGTAAAAGAATATAATTTGATAATTAGCAATGAACGAGGAAACCTTAGGATAATTCATTACCTAAATTATCTCAATTTTTTTATCTTTAACATTATCTTCCAATGTCTTTATCCATTTATGGTAACATTATCACTTGCATCTCATCTTGTGATGCCCATATCTTTCTCATTCAATATATTCAAGCCACACCTTTTATCATTGGATTATATTATTCTTCTATTCATCTTGCTTAAGTAAAAACAATCATTAAAAGCAATTATGAGTTTTATCAATGTGTTGAAGCTTCATATTGTTCTGGTGCCAATATAGCTAGCTAGGCCATGAGGTCTCTCTCTAATCCAAGTATATCTCCTCGAACTAATAGTCCCCGAAGGAACTTAATTATCCCACATCTGAAGTCCGTTTTAACAATAAGGATAAATTCCTTAATTACTGAGGGTCATCCTCTTCATACATAAGTTCAATCACAATCATTAGAACTTTTAACTCCTATCATTAGTTGAGCTAGGTGGCGTTCTGTTCAGACGCGGATGGGGTTCCGCCGAACGCGGCCCAGGTTCTTGGATGATGTATTCCTCCTTGCATCGGCATTTAGTTCAACTTGACATAGTTTAGAAACATGGTCGGCATCAGGGATTAATGCAGTCCATTTTAGATCTAGGTTTCTCCATATTTTTACTATGGAAGACAAGGGTTGTGCCTCTGAGTGACAAACCTGATTTAGGGTAAACAATTTTCTTTATTGTTTCCATCGGAGGAACATGACCCGTTAGAAACCAACACAGTTTGTGTCCTGTCGTGATATTGAGTTGTACGGGGAAACAAAAGGCATCGTGGGTGGTGCGGCCTTTGCTCGCGAAATGTGGACCGTGTTGCGAGAGGACATGACCCTTGTCAGAAAGTTTTGTCACAATTTATTTTAAATATAAATCTATTGTAAGAGAGAGAAATTCACTAGATCTTTAAAACAATAATCAAATTGAGAAAGGATAATTATTCTGACACAATCCCATATTAACTACCATTCTATTGCATATTAAGAGTTTCAACTATGATACTAATTACATACCTTTCCCCGAGAGAATTATCTTCTATTTGTTTCTCATCCTACGTCATCCTCCATGCCCCTCTTTCGCATGATGTCGTATTCTCCCTCCTCTATGTATCGACGATCTTCATTAGGCTCTTCTAGCAGCTGGGAGAAAAATTAATGATGCTTAGGGGAAATAATTTCATCTAAGGGGTTTAAATAGTGGTAAATTATGATCTAGGAGATTTAAACATGATTAACCCTAATTTAATTTTGGTAGTACTCTAACTCATTGGCACGATACGACCAGCATCCCTCCTGGAAATGGTCCATGTTGGCGACACGGTCTGCCCGTGTCCATATTGGACACGACCCATTTTGATTTGGGTTATTACATCATAACCTCTTTAAAATTAAAGTTGTCCTTGAATTTAGTTCTAACGTCAACTTATTCTAGTTTTCATAAGGGGATAACCTCTTTAGGAATAATATCACTTCTAAACCATAAAATAGAATCGATAAGGTTCGGTGGTAGTACCTATGACATCATAAATATGTTACTTGAGTTTTTTTTAAGTAAGCCCTCATGTTGTAGACCCGACCTTGAACCAATCTCGGCTGGCAACCCGGCCTTCATGCATCTTTATCCCATATCTGTTCTGAGTAGTCCTTCACGAAATGACCATGCTTCCCACAGTTACGACAGGCACCAACCTTGCGTCGACACTCTCCGATGTGATACCTCTAGAAGTGCAGGCATGGGTTAGTATCTTGCTATCGCGGTTGCTGGGGTTGGGCATTGTGTAGTTTGTAGGGTCTTGGGTGGTCGTCTCGATGGTGCCCTATCAAGGGCACTATCTTGTGTTCTATCATCCCATGTAGCTTTGTCCCGAGTTGGTGTGCAAACTAGATCCTTCTCCTTTTGGGTCATGATCCATTCGTCGTGCTTCCATTCTAACTCTGATGCGAGATCGCAAGCTTCTTGTAAGGTCTTGCAGTTTCCCCACATGACCTTGGCCCTTTTCCTATGGTGCAATCTATTGAAAAACCGTTTGGTCCTGATTTCTCATTCTTGTCTAGGGTGCAATACTTCTCAAGTTTTAAGAATTTGACCAGCTATTGTCCCACCATCCTTCCCTCTTGATTTACTTGCAAAAACTTCTCCTGCATCCGATCCTTCTGGTAATGGGGTAGGTAGCGTGCTACAAAATCTTCCTTGAATTCCTTCCACGAGATAGTGTCTTAAGTTGCAAACTTTGTGCTTTTGATGGATTCTCACCAGTCCTTGGCTTTGCCCATGAGATGATTTATCGTGAAGGTGATCTTTTGCTTCTCAGCATATTGCATTTCTGTGAAGACTTCATTCGTCTTTTCTACCACTTATCAACATGCCCAAAGTATTCAGTCCTCTTAAACTCAGGAGGGTGTTGATTCAAGAACCTCTCAATGGTATATCTCGATTCTTCTCGGTCGTGTTCTCTTCAAGCAATCCTCATCAGGCTACCAAGGAAATCATCATGATCTTCAACTAATGGTATGGCATATTGCCTCATGCTATCTGATGTTTGTGCAGGGGGTTTCACATTACCCACTTGCCTAGGGATAGATCGTCATGGAGGCATCTACAAGCATGAAATCCCCACTAGAAAAAAATGTATATATGATGCGAAAAATGCGAACACAGACAAATCAAATGCTAGCAAGTGCACTAGTCGAATAAGTAATATAATGATAGAGTAGAGTGTCGAACCCACGAGGAACTATGTAACTATCTAATCCTAGAAGCTAATAGGAGACATCATCGGATTTTAGGTTGATTTAGTTTCAGAAATAGAAAAGTAAAATTAAAGTAAAAAGGATATTAACAATGATAATAATTGATGACTAGGGCCTAGATGAAGCATGAAACATATAAGCACCGATAGTTCTCACAGAAATAATTACACATGCAGATTTTTAATATTTTCTTTTAGATGGATTAGGAATATACCTATGATTCTCCTTAACGGATCAATCAACTATTCAAATAATCATCATCTGACAAGAACTCCTTAACGTTTTTACCTCTCAGATTTATATCACAGAATGTAATACGAATTATTCCTAAACTATTAACTCACCCTTAACAGGTTAACCTAACAAACCACACCTTATTAAGTCCTTAACGAATCAAAATAACATGCCATGCATTGCAAAACGAATTGATCACATTGCACAATTAATGATCAATACAAAAATTAGACTCATGCAAACATGATCTGAAAAGCAAATATTAATCTCGATAACAAGTCTGGAACAACATATAATCATCCAAAATGTAATAAAACAAATTCGTCCTAAGATAAATTACAGAAAACTATGATAAAATGTTCATCCCAACAATAAATGGAACAGAGAATACTCTTACCTGGAAAGTGAACAACTCTGAATCGTCTCCTTCACGGATGATCAACTCTTCCTTGTCCAGCAGCCCTTTAGGAGTAATCTTTGTTCCCTAGCTTCAAAGTGCAGGTTGACGCCTCCTAGCATCCCCCCTTCTCAGGTTGAAGACGGTCTTTATATACCCTAGGGTTTCCTAGGGNGCGCATCGCGGTCGTGATGTATACTATAACGACCCGTCACATTTTTTCATGGCCCGTAACCTGCGAGATGGATGCTCTGCCTTCAGCACATTCGATCCCTTCACTACTGCTTACTCATCACGGCCCGTAACTTGGTGTTACGGCCCGTGATGGCTCCAGGGTGTTGATTTCTTCTCGAGTAAATCCATTTACGATATTCAGTTGATTGAGATCCTTCTTCCATCTTTTCATGTGATTTCCTACAAAATACACCAAACATGAGTAGATTCCGGACTTTGAAGAATATAATCAAATAAAACAGAAAATAGATGCATGCATTGACATAATGACTTAAAATAATGCTTAATGCAAGCCCTAAAATATGTTATAAAATGCATGCATCAATATACTATAACTTAGCCCACATATGATGGCGCGATGATGGCTCATGATGCTTGTACATAGACCTCTATCTGTTAGGGACAGCTAGAAGTGGCCCCCATTAGGCTCTGAAACCTAATTGTAATGCCCCCAAATTCACACATCGTCTCCTGAAAAAATATACTTTTGGGGACACTACAAGCTTTCTTTTGTTGACTTAACTTTGACATTTGACTAGTCAACATCATAGGCACATCATTTTAAAACTAATAATTTAAATTAAAATATATTTTCAAAATAAAAAAAAAGTTTGTTACATCAATTTCAATAAAAGACAAAACACTAAATCCAAAAAGACCAATCACTAATCATAGTTTATCTTTCTTCATTACATGGCTCGCATAACTCGACTAGGATCCTATTTCATTTGAGAGCATACCATCACGAGCACCATCATCATCACCGCCATCGACTCTTACTAAGCAACTATATTACATGCATAATTGAATTCACAGAGAAGTATCACGTGATCTGTGATACCCAATATATAAAGATCATAAATAAAATCTTCAATATGTAAAAGAGTATGATTTGACAATTGGCATTAAGGAGGAACCAATAGGACAATTCATTAGCTCAATGATCTCAATTTTCACACTGACCTTTATCTTCAAATGTATTTATCATTGATAGAAAAAATATAAATTGCATCTCGTCCTGGAATGTTCATATCTTTCTCATTCAATATATTCAAGCCACCCTTTTTATCGTTGGATCATATTATTCTTTTATTTGTCTTGCTTTAAGGTGAAAAGAATCATTACAATCAATCGTGATTTTTATCAATGTATTGAAGGTACAAATGTTTCCTTGTGCCAATATGGCTAACTAGACCATAGGGTCTCTCTTTGACCCAAGTAGATCTTCTTAAGATAATAGTCCTCGAAGGAACTCATTTATCCCATCTCTGAGGTCTACGCTAACAATAGGGATAAATCCTTCAATTCACCGGGCACTACAAGAAAATTGTCAATTTTCTGTCAAAATTTTTGACAGGATTTTTTAAAAAATTGGTCACAAACACGCCTTCTAATGGATTCCAAACTTCATAGAAATTCTCGTTGCAAAAGGATTTTTGACGGATATAAATTTCGTCAAAAATTGTGAAGGAAAAAATCGTCACAATTTCTGACTGAGTGACATTCCGTCAGAAATTTATAATTTTTTTAAAAAATAATAATTTACAAAAAATATAATAATTAAAATATATTATATATTACATTCCAAATATTTATTTTATATATCATTATCCTCATCGGTATCTTCATCAGCTTGTCTATTCATCATATGTTTAATCACTTCTTTCATTTCTCTTCTTTGCACTCGTCGGGCTTGTACCAACCACATTTCCAATATTTGTTGCATCTGTTATTACATTCATTCTTGCATTTGTTGTTCCATTTGCTTAAGTCGTTCATCAACACACTATTGTATCTTTTCACTTGAATAGCCCGACACAAATTTACATGTTGATTTTAACATAAGTCACAAATGAACCTAAATCGTAGACATGATTTTTATTTGTGCCGACATGTTCCCTCCAAAGTTCTCTAATTGACTTTGGCGTCCATCCCTCTTATATAACTTAAGTGATATGCTCTGCTTATTTAGCATTAAATCCTTCTTAAAATATAATTATAAATAAAAAAATTAGCTAAAATAAAATATTGAATAAGATATTAAATTAAATAATATCTTACATATGTTGTCTTTGCAAATTCTGAAACTCAACCCTTATCTTTTCTGTGATGAGTTCTAAAAAAACTTCATCTTCTATCAATTTTTTACCGCACTTCAATTCCTGATGGGAATTTTATCAACAATTAATTTAGAATGAAACAATTGAACATAACATATTAGAATATTTTAATATACCATTCTTTGGGCGGTCACAACCACTCACATATAGAGAAGCGCCTTGAATCAAATGCGCAATTAGCCTTCGCTTTTTTATTTTTTTTTGTAGTACTTAGTGGACCATTTAGAAAGTAATTTGATTCATACATTCTCGCCAATCCAATTACGCCTAATTTGTGATGCACATGCTTCAAATAACAGAGAAGATATTCTTTTTGAATATCGAGTGTTAAATTCTTTCCACATAACTTCATTGTTCTCGGTATCCCACCAAACATCAGCCTTTGAAATTTGACGAATTAGAACATAAATATTATAATATTATCATTCAATTAGATAAAACTATAAAACTAACCTGAAATTTTCTAAACCATATTTTTCTTGTGGTAAGAGGTATTCCTTTCCAAGAAAGCCAAGATTGTTCATATCTTTGCCGAATAACTTTAGTAAAAGCAGTGGCAGTAGGTTTCGAATGCACAAACCTACACATTAAATAATTAAATTGACGTACAAATAAATTATATTAATGATGCTTTAACTTATTGAGAATATTCATCGCGTTGCAAATATACTTTATATTGTTGGTTTGAAATGCTAATATCTCGAACATAATCATTATCATTTGGAAGTTGTGTTGGTGCATCAGCAATATCAGGTGATGACGCGTTGGATAATGACTCATCATCAGTATGTGCTCATGGACATCTTTCTAATATTCTAATGCCTCGGGAAGAATTTTCTCTTCCCTGTTCAAAATAATTATCAAGACAACCAGATGATCCACCAAATTTCTCTTTGCTATTTCCTTTGTCCTTGCGAAATCAGGAAAATATCTACAGAAAGAAATAATATTAATTTTAAATAATATATATATAATATACAAATATGCATTTATTAAGTTCATCAGACATAAGTTGAAAATATTGAGGAGAACAACATTGTGTTGCGTCTTCATTAAATAGTAAGGAGAATGATATTCGTAACTGGGAAACCATTTCCTAATGTATGGAGGCTCTTATAATAATAAAGAAAAAATATTTTAAACAAAAATAATGATGATTATCAAAAATTTATGATAAATAAAAATATTAACAATTAGACACTCACGATAAGGTAAAGATATAAGATAGGAATAACATCATTAACTTCGTCTAGTGAGGACGAGTGGTCAAACAAATTATCAACTTCATGTAGATGGATCCTTAACTGTTACAAATACAAAATAAATGACCCTTTAATACAAACAGAAATTTGAAAAATATAAAAAGCACTATAAGTTAATTATTTATCATTCTCGGAGTTATAACATGATTCATATTCATTTTCTGAAGTGGATGAAGTTTCATATTCATTTTCTTCGGTCAAATCATTTTCTTCGTTTAAGTCAACATCATCATCTTCTTCGGTGTGATCGACATCGTCATACTCTTCAAATAATTGATCATCATCATGCAAATATTCAATCAAATCAGTGTTCGTGATAGGCTCGACGAAAGTAGTCGAGTCATTTTGATATGCAACTTATAAAGCACCTTCAATTTCCACCCGACTTCTTGCTCTAGTTTTTATTACCGCCCACTATTGGACTTTGTCCTTCAACTTCTCTAGATAATTAACATATAAACTTATTTGAGTGATGAAGGAATAATAAATGATCAAACCTTTCATGACTTCTAGTATATGACAAACTTTAACAATTTTACATTCTTTATGAATTCTTGTTCCTCTATTCTTCTTCGGATCGAACCACACACATTCAAAAAGAGTAACTTTATTTTCTAACCCCCCAAGATATTCTAACTCAATGACATCCTTCAAAATACCATAGTAATCATTTAATACATACACCGCTATTGATTGTATTTTTTCCTTCCGACAAACTATCCGTGTGAAATTTGTACCCGTTCACGAAATAAATTGGCCAACTTGTGACTTGTCGACCAGGTCCCCATGCTGGATCATGTAAGTAGAGATTAATCATCATATTTTGAGAATTGTGAATCTAAAAGTAAAAATATATAGTTATTTAACATACATACATAAATACTTACACACTTAATAGAAAACTAATGTGAAAAATACTTACATAATTCTTAAACCACACAACAAAATCATTCTCTAATCATTCTTGAACTTGCTAATAAGGAATATTATAAGATTGCACAAAAACACTAAAAATCATAATTAATATGTAGCATTAAAAATATAACTATATCAAAATAAAATTTGAGAAATCACTCTTGATAGAATATTGTACTTCTTCACCATTTAAGAGGACATGATTTGTTGCCGACTTTAGCTCTGTTGCCATTGTTTTTTAGATTTACCATAGGCACGATCAAGACGTTTAAAAACTTATAAAGTTTGTTTAGTCCTCGACATACCTTCCGCAACATCATCGTTTCGTCGAACTCTTGTTATTACACATTTGACATGAGACTTAAAGTAGTAAGAACAGAAATAAGATATCTCCTGAGTCAAATACGCTTCACATATTGATCCTTCAACTCGAGCTTTATTTTTAATTATTTTTTTTTATTTTATTAAGGTACCTCTCAAATGGATAAATCGATCTATATTGAATTAGCACACCTACTTTGACTTCATAAGGCAAATGAATCGGTAAATGCACCATAGAATCAAAAAATCTAGATGAAAATATCACTACAAGAATAGTAGGATTCAATGATAGAAAATTTTGTCGCTAAACCGTCAGCGATCTATCGCTAAATATGTTTGCGACAACACTACGACGACAAAGAACTGTTGCAAAAATCAGGTCGCTATTAGCGACAGAAAAACCTATCGCTAAATTTTTCGCTAAACTATAGTTAAGGTGTCGCTAGTCTATCGTTAAACCGTCGGTAAACGAAAAGGTTTTTTTTTGGAATTGGTCTCTAACGCATCGCAAATCTGTCGTTAATTTGTCGCTGATCTGTCGCTACTGTTGTCGTTAATCTGTCGCTAATTTGACGGTAAATTGTCGCCAATTATCAGATTTTTTCGGAAATGGTATCGTATTTCTGTCGCTATTATGTCACTATTCCGTCACTATTATGTCGCTATTCTGTCGCAAATTATCAAACCAGCTTAAAATATTTCATCCATTTCTAGAAAAATCCGTATATACAACATAATATCATCATAGCAACTAATTATACTCATTCATGCACTAAATAATAAAGATGACATATAAACGTAATAAAGTTCAAAGTACTCATCACAAAGTCTAAGTCGATAATAAAAGTTTCTAAGTACTCATTACAAAGTCTAAGTAGAAAACACATGTTTGAAAGTATTTCGTACAACATAAGTCAAACACAACATAATCTAATCATCGGACGGAGGAGTACAAGGAGCAGAACGACCGCGAATCAAACTGAGGAC
>LTAE01011164.1:3321-15673 GCA_001647135.1 Pontederia paniculata
CTCTTTAAATCCTCTTCTAATATGATAAATAATATTTCCTTTTGATCCCCAAAGAGTTTGGATAGGTTTAGAAATCTTTTTCCATCGAAATTCCTCCAGAAGATTCGAGTTTGAGTGAAAACTGATGAAACTGCACGTGCTGTCGTGGGTTGTAACAAAGTTAATGGGCTGTAACAGGGGTTATCACGGCCCGTGATGAAATGTAGTGGCCCGTGAAATCACATATCACGACCCGTGATGAACGATAACGGCCCATAACGGAATATTTGACGCTGGAACTTGCATTTTCCATGACTTACGACCCGTAACACATTATAACGACCCGTAATAACTGGAAATTCACAAATTGGAGCTTATGCAAGGCTCGTAACGTTGAAGTTGCGGTTGTGACCTTCTTCATAACGGCCCGTAATGAACTGTCACGGCCCGTAACGGCGTGTTGAAGTTGCATTAGCCTCTAGATAGGTCGTGATGCTGCATAACACCTCGGGACGGTTAAACTTCTGCTTTTATACCTTCATCACGGCCCGTAATGGGTTGTCACGGCCCGTGATGAGTGTTGAATATTGATTTTATCTCAAATAATGTGCGCTTTTGTGTGTTGATTCAAGATCTTAGCCTTTTCAGCTGATTTCTTGCAAAATAATCTCCAACAAGAGTAGAATCATGACTCAAAATAATATGAGCAAATAAAGAATAAAATAGATGCATGTGATGCCAAAATGACTCAAAATCATGCCTAATGCATGCCCTAAAATATGTTGTAAAATGCATGCATCAATAAGTAAATAGAAAAATATGTTGACGTTACAATTTCTTATGATCAAATTATGGAATGAGGATTGGATTTTATGATTGTAGAATTTTCAAGGATCAACTTGATGAATATGAGTTTTAAGGAGTTTAATTGAATATATTCTTATTGAGGTTATGGCCATGATCATGATTGAAAGATAATGATAATGATTGATCAATGAGGAATGACATGATCAAGGAATTATTGGATTGTCATGATTTTGATAAACGATATTAGAAAATAGAAAATAGATATGAATTTTTGATAAGTCTAGATGTCATGTATAAATTTGGAAACGAATTTACTTTTAAGGATGTTATAATGTAAATTTCAAAATAAATAATAAGAGGATAAAAAGATAAGATAGGATATGATTAGAATTCGGGGAAAAAGATATGTATGAGTCAAAGTCAATTCATATCTTGATATTTTCCTAATCAATTTAATATTCCTAATCCTATATTAGTTAGATTCTAAGGGAATCCTAAAATAATGCAAGTTAAGCCCTAATCACATTACAAAACTCCAACTACTTATAAATAGAGCCCAACCCTTACTCTCTTCTCACAATTTTTTCTCTATCCCTTTCTCTCTCCCTCTTTCTCTTCTCATAGCGTGACAACATCATGGAGGAGGAGAGGTCAAGAAGAAGGTTCATCATGGAGGGTGAGTGAGGAGGAAGAAGAAAGCTCATCGTGGGAGAGGAGCGAGGAGAACGATCTAAGGCATGGAAGTTCAATGACAAATTAAGGTATTTAATTAGGAGGATCAACTATCAGGTTTTTATAATAGAGATTTCACAAGGACGAACGGTAAATAGGAACCGAACACAATCCTCATTTGGTGTTGCAGATGATCACGTCTTCCATGTTGAGGGTCGTGTTCTCCGGTCAACATCGGGGCAAGAAGGAAATGGATCGCGTCGCCCTAGACGCGGACCGTGTCCTTCAGATCAAGGACGATGCTGGCACCAGCCGTGTTCTCGAGACTACAATAGGACAATAAGAAATGAACTATGTCACCCCTTGACGCGGGTTGTGTTCTCCGACAATGCTGAATAGAAAATGGATGGACAATGTTGCTCGAAATGAGTAACGGAACACGGTTTGAGTCACCTTGAACCAGTCGCGTCAAGATTGAACTGCAAGATATATAATGCGGACCATGTTCCAATCTGACATGGACTATATCCTTGTCACATACCTACGACACATGGAAAGCGGACCCTGTCCCTTGACGACGCGGGTCTTATCCTCTCACCTGAGAGTCTCTTTGCCTAGAACTCAGAAAAAATGGGTCGTGTTCAGGCTCACGCAGTCCATGTTTTTTCCTATAGTTGATAGATAGAGATCTTTTGATGTTTATTGATCTATCCTATTATTTGATTTGATGATGGTTGCATAAGTCATAACCTAGAGGGGATTATGCCAAAACTTATAGGTTTTAAAATAAATATTGCATATGTGATTGAATTTATCTTTGAATGGCATGAGTTGGTTCTCGACGAATTGTTAATGGACCCCAGACATGGGGTATTGTCAGGTTTGTCGGGAGCTAAGGTCCCTATGGGGACTGATGAGTTTCTTCGAAAAATCACAGTCAATTCCTTCGGGAGCTAAGGGTCCCTATGGGGTTTGATGAGTTTCTTCGAGAATCATAGTCAGTTCCTTCAAAAGCTAAGGATCCTATTGGGATTGATGAGTTCTTTTTGGGACCACAGTTTGAGATTTGTTGGGTCATGTAAAGAGACCCCAATGCCTAACTAGCTTTAATGGCGTCAGGATTAAAACTAATGACCTTCATAACTGATAAATGCTCATTAAAGATTGTATTATTTAAATAATGTAAGACAAGGTAATAGAAAAGAATGAACGAGTTCAAAGTAGAGTGTTAACTGTGTTTAGACATATCGAGAAAAGATTATGAGCATCATGATGATGGATGCAATTGATGTTCTAGCTATTCGTGGACCATTGGTAATGAATGAATTAAATCAACAAGGATATCAAATTCTTGTTTAATATGAAACTCATTTTTCTTATTGTATCTTCATATATGCTTTACTCTATTGAATTATTACCTTTTACATATTGAGTTTCATCGCTCATGGGAGAATTGTCTCTCCTGTTTTTTATCATGCAGGTAAATAGGTCTAAATAGATGGTGAGGCGCAGCGGTAGCATGATAATATTCGTGATGAGATGGTTTGCACATGGCATAAGTCCTAGTTATAGTTAAAGGATTGACTTTCATAATGATATAATGTTGACTAGTGGATCGATCAAAGTCAAGTCAAAGTAGTAAACTCGTAGCGTTTCTGAGAGGGTATTATGTCAAATGACGGGGTGTGCTTTTGAGAATGTTACAAATTACATTAAATTAATGAATTAACTACAAATGAAATACATTAATTATCAATGAACTATCTATCACTAATTAATGGTGAATAAATGTTCCTCACTGGTAACCCATCACTAGTTTGCTTATTTGTCACTAATTTGTGACATTTTGGATTGGTCGCTAAAAATCTGTGAAAATATATGTGACGTCCTAATCATCACTAGGAGTCCTTTTATCTCAAAATATTTATATTCAAACATTTTGTGACGACAACAATCTGTAACAAACTTGTCGCAAATATTAATTTTGTGATGATTTACTTATTTGTCATGTTGCAGAAACTTAATTTTCTAATAATGTTTTTGACTTTGTGTGCATGATGCAATATTATTTCATGTGGACTCAAGAAAAATGGACCCAACTGAAAAGCTATCTTTAATAACTAGCATTAGGCTCTGTTTGGTTGGGAGCGTTTTGCCCCCAGACGCTTCCCGGCCAACGTTTGACCTTTGCGCCAAACAGAGCCTTAATCTCACATATATGATGAGATATGTGAACCTTCACATTAACTACTGTAAAATTGTAAAATAAACTACAAGCTTTCATTATCAAAATCACTCTCGTAATTGACATCTTTTTAGATCCTTTGGGCCCTCAATATATATATATATAAATATATATATATATATATAAATATATATATATATATATAGCAAAACGGTACTTTACCATGTCTCGCATCCATAATTTTTGAAAAAAATATAACAAATTTTATAAATAATTTATTTGTTATTTTTTGACACTAATTTTTATATTAATTTTTTTATCGATTACTCCAACAAAATTTAAGTAGAAGGATAATTAATGTAATAAAATAGAAATAATTTTAAAAAACCTAAAGTAAGTATATTAGGAAAATATAAAGTTCAATTTTTTATTTTTTTTGCAATAATAGTTTTCTTGAAGAAAAAGGAAGAAATAAAAACTATTTGAAAAGAATCCTAACTCATTTAAGTTAATAGATTTTATTGTTACTTTTGAAGTTATCATATGTAACAATCCAAACAGTTGAGTGAGTCGAAACTAATTATATCATATCTCAAAAGTTCGTATTAATCCTAAAGTAAGTAATTAGGAAAATATAAAGTTACAATTTTTAATTTGTTTTGCAATAATAGTTTTCTTGGAGAAAAAGGAAGAAACAAAAACTATTTGAAAAAAAAAACCTAACTCAGTTAAGAGGCTATTTTGACTTAGGGCCCGTTTGACTTAGCTGATAAAAAATACCTGATAAGCACTAATGCTGATAAGCATTTTAAGTGCTGATACTTATTTTAAAATATAAATAATTATATGTTTGAATAAAAGTGCTGATAATATCAATAAGTAGTTATAATGTTTGTTAAAATAAATATTGACTAATACCCCTTAAAGTTATATGATAATAATATTAAAAATATGGATAAAAGAGTAATATAGTTGGTTAAAACTAATAAGCCAACAATTTTAAAAATAAGCAAGGGGGACCCTGCTTATTTTTTTCAACTTATAAGTAATTACCTAACAACTTATAAGTATATTTTTTTAGTTACCAAACATGGAGATTTCCTAAAAATTACTTATAAGTAGTTTTAAACTACTTATAAGCTTAGCCAAACATGTCCTTAAAATGCTTATCAATATTAATGCTTATCAGATATTTTTTATCAGCTAAGCCAAACAGACTCTAAGTTAATAAATTTTAAAGCCAAACAGACTCTAAGTTAATAAATTTTATTGTTACTTTTGAAGTTATCATATGTAACAATCCAAATACTCGAGTGAGTCAAAACTATTTATATCATATCTCAAAAGTTCATATCATCAAAATTGACAAATAAGCAATAACAAACTCATACACGCACATACACATATAACAAAATATAATTTTATCTCATCCAGGTACATCATTATAAATATTATTATAGACTTCATAGTCCGTGGCATGTCTCTTACTCCAGTCCTTTAGACTTCGTCATCTCCTTCTCCATCGCCAACGTCTCCAACTACGGCGCCCCAAACTCCGTCTCCATCTTCCTTGTCATTTTCTCTCTCACCATATGTGACTTTGGGGTTATTTTTTTTACGAAACCTTTGGATTGAATAACCGGTGGCTTCTTGAATTAGAAGCATTTATTTTTTTAAAATATAATTTGAATATGTCGTTGTTAGCAATGTGCACAACTTAATTTTATGGATGCGTGACTTAGATAGGAGATAAAAATAAAAGAAAATAGTTTTTTTCTTTAAGACTGCCGAATCACAACTGAGAAAAGAACACATGAACAAGGTTAGAGAGTTTGATTATCCAAGAATTATGGCTGCGTGACTTAGATAGGAGATAAAAATAAAAAGTATTCAAGCTGATGGAGAAAAAAGTTTGGCATGAGGAATATAACACGTTGAGAGGGTTAGAGATTTTTATTCTGTTAAAACTAAAATTTTAATTTAAGAGCATGTTGAAAGGATTAGAGAGAGAAATTAAATTATGGATTAAATTATAATTTGAGAGAGATGAAGAACTATTTGTTTTTATCATTAAATTTCATGCAATGTCATAGATTAGATTATAATTTGTTGATTATGTACTTAGATTGTTTATGTACTTAAATTAGAAAAAAAATATTTAAAACTACCATGAACAAATTATTTTTTTACAGATTCAGAAAAAAAAATGGAATTCCACTCCAAGTGAATTACGTCACTTAGATAAGAGATAAAAAATTTATCTCATTTAGGCATGGAGTTGCATATGAGAGCATGTTGAAAAGATTAGAGAGAGAAATTAAATTATGGATTAAATTATAATTTGAGAGAGACTAAGAACTATTTGTTTTTTATCATCAAATTTCATGCAATGTCATAGATTAGATTATAATTTGTTGATTATGTAGTTAGATTGTTTATGTACTTAAATTAGGAAAAAAATATTTAAAACTACCATGAACAAATTATTTTTCAACGGATTCAGAAAAAATGAGATTCTACTACAAGTGAATTACTTCACTTAGATAAGAGATAAAAAGAAAAGATATTTTTATCTTATTTAAGCATGGAGTTGCATATGAGAGCATGTTGAAAAGATTAGAGAGAGAAATTAAATTATGGATTAAAATATAATTTGAGAGAGACAAAGAACTATTTGTTTTTTATCATCAAATTTCATGCAATGTCATAGATTAGATTATAATTTGTTGATTATGTAGTTAGATTGTTTATGTACTTAAATTAGGAAAAAAATATTTAAAACTACCATGAACAAATTATTTTTCAACGGATTCAGAAAAAATGAGATTCTACTACAAGTGAATTACTTCACTTAGATAAGAGATAAAAAGAAAAGATATTTTTATCTTATTTAAGCATGGAGTTGCATATGAGAGCATGTTGAAAAGATTAGAGAGAGAAATTAAATTATGGATTAAAATATAATTTGAGAGAGACAAAGAACTATTTGTTTTTTATCATCAAATTTCATGCAATGTCATAGATTAGATTATAATTTGTTGATTATGTAGTTAGATTGTTTATGTACTTAAATTAGGAAAAAAATATTTAAAACTACCATGAACAAATTATTTTTCAACGGATTCAGAAAAAATGAGATTCTACTACAAGTGAATTACTTCACTTAGATAAGAGATAAAAAGAAAAGATATTTTTATCTTATTTAAGCATGGAGTTGCATATGAGAGCATGTTGAAAAGATTAGAGAGAGAAATTAAATTATGGATTAAAATATAATTTGAGAGAGACAAAGAACTATTTGTTTTTTATCATCAAATTTCATGCAATGTCATAGATTAGATTATAATTTGTTGATTATGTAGTTAGATTGTTTATGTACTTAAATTAGGAAAAAAATATTTAAAACTACCATGAACAAATTATTTTTCAACGGATTCAGAAAAAATGAGATTCTACTACAAGTGAATTACTTCACTTAGATAAGAGATAAAAAGAAAAGATATTTTTATCTTATTTAAGCATGGAGTTGCATATGAGAGCATGTTGAAAAGATTAGAGAGAGAAATTAAATTATGGATTAAAATATAATTTGAGAGAGACAAAGAACTATTTGTTTTTTATCATCAAATTTCATGCAATGTCATAGATTAGATTATAATTTGTTGATTATGTAGTTAGATTGTTTATGTACTTAAATTAGGAAAAAAATATTTAAAACTACCATGAACAAATTATTTTTCAACGGATTCAGAAAAAATGAGATTCTACTACAAGTGAATTACTTCACTTAGATAAGAGATAAAAAGAAAAGATATTTTTATCTTATTTAAGCATGGAGTTGCATATGAGAGCATGTTGAAAAGATTAGAGAGAGAAATTAAATTATGGATTAAAATATAATTTGAGAGAGACAAAGAACTATTTGTTTTTTATCATCAAATTTCATGCAATGTCATAGATTAGATTATAATTTGTTGATTATGTAGTTAGATTGTTTATGTACTTAAATTAGGAAAAAAATATTTAAAACTACCATGAACAAATTATTTTTCAACGGATTCAGAAAAAATGAGATTCTACTACAAGTGAATTACTTCACTTAGATAAGAGATAAAAAGAAAAGATATTTTTATCTTATTTAAGCATGGAGTTGCATATGAGAGCATGTTGAAAAGATTAGAGAGAGAAATTAAATTATGGATTAAAATATAATTTGAGAGAGACAAAGAACTATTTGTTTTTTATCATCAAATTTCATGCAATGTCATAGATTAGATTATAATTTGTTGATTATGTAGTTAGATTGTTTATGTACTTAAATTAGGAAAAAAATATTTAAAACTACCATGAACAAATTATTTTTCAACGGATTCAGAAAAAATGAGATTCTACTACAAGTGAATTACTTCACTTAGATAAGAGATAAAAAGAAAAGATATTTTTATCTTATTTAAGCATGGAGTTGCATATGAGAGCATGTTGAAAAGATTAGAGAGAGAAATTAAATTATGGATTAAAATATAATTTGAGAGAGACAAAGAACTATTTGTTTTTTATCATCAAATTTCATGCAATGTCATAGATTAGATTATAATTTGTTGATTATGTAGTTAGATTGTTTATGTACTTAAATTAGGAAAAAAATATTTAAAACTACCATGAACAAATTATTTTTCAACGGATTCAGAAAAAATGAGATTCTACTACAAGTGAATTACTTCACTTAGATAAGAGATAAAAAGAAAAGATATTTTTATCTTANATATCATAAATTAATTGCGGAAGTCTTACATAACATAATTGGTTACATAAATAATTATTACATCTTTTGGAAAGGAAATAATCTAGAGACAACTTGACATAGGACAACTACTCATTTGCAAATAGCATCATCATCACGAACATATGTCGCCGCATGCACCATCAGTCATTATAGCATCTTATATCACTTACCTGCAAGATCCAAAGCAGGGAGAAAACAAATCCACCATGAGCTATGAAGCTCAGATATGTAAGGCACAATAGAAAGATACTTTTCACGATAGGATAAAATCATGAAATTTAAACCATGTCATCATAATTAATCATCAATAATCATAACATGAGGGTCATCATAAAATATCATTATTATCTTTCATTTACTTTTTTACATGCATCATTTTTCATCATAATTTACTTTCTTTTCATACATCATCTTTCTTTACATTCTTTGCATGAGAAGTAAGATATGACAATGGTCCAACCTTAATTACTCCTCAACCATCATTCATCATTTCATCTTAGTATACTTTCTTTGCACAAGGAATGAGCTATGACATCAGTCAAACATAAATAACTCCATACATACTTTCTTAACATAATTTTCCTTTCATTAACATACCATTACCTTCTTGCATCATGAGTGAGCTATGACACATAATCAAACACCAATCACTATGAGCGTATAAAAAGGAGTAAGCATGACCCATGGTCAAATATCCATTACTCAACATCATCATCATCATCATCATCATCATCATCATCATTGAGTTCTTTCATCATATTCATTTCATTCATCATTTAACTTTCTTTATACTTGGCATACATGGAAGTACAATAACATCATTTATTAACATCTAATGCAATATGATCAATGCAAACATTAAACCAAGTGTTTATCTTCTTAAGTTCTTCTTATCTCATTAGTGACTTTGAGGTGACTTTGAGGGTTGCTTTGTTGTGAATTTGAATGACTCATGAGTCTTTAGAGACTTCTCCAATAGATAAGTAGGGGTGCACAAGCCACGACCGAAAAGGATGCTCGAGAAATCCATTTGTTGTAAGGCGGAGAGAAGGCCAGACAATAAGAACTGCATAACAGCTGATCTACTAGTCCCCCATCATCATAAACACTGCGCTCCCAATCATTCAATGCATGATAGCCTCATCATTAATTTTCGTATGGACGATTGACCATTTATATTGTGCACATATTAGTCCTTAAGATTACATAAGAATTCCACAACATCTATGATTAACATGATAATAAATCTTCAATAATAACTCTTTAACCGGCGGTATGATCGGATTCCTCGTTTGTCACGGCCCATGACAAAATAGTTACGGCCTTGACTGAACACTCCCATTTATGTCACGGCTCGTGACATAGCAGTCACGACCGTGACCGGACACCCAGTTCGATCGGTTCGTGACTGCTCTCACGACCTCGAGTCACATCCTGTGATAGGAGGATCAGGGTCGTGGCCGAAGGGTGGCTCTCCTGCATCTCAATGGCATGGCTCGTGACCAGTTGGTCACGACCGTGACCGAAGGAAGATTTGTTCATCCATTGCTGTCACGGCCCGTGACAAGTGTGTCACGACCGTGACGGAAGGGTGAAAGTCCCGTCTGCCTGTCACGACCCGTGACAGCCTATCACGGCCGTGACCGAGGCTTACTTGGCGGATTCCGCCCCTTTTCTCCCATTCTTTCCTGGTTTCTTCCTTACATTTTTATGAATAAAATAAAAATAACTTTCATAAAAACCAATCTAATAATAATTATTTTAGTGAGCAGATAAAAAAAGAGTAAATTTAAAAATACAATTTATATTTATTACTATTTTTCCCTATAAATATAAAATGTAAGAAAATAATAATTATTTTTAAAAGTTCTGAGTTAGGTAAATTAAAATATAATAACATCTATCTATACTATATTAAAAGAAATGTACTATAAGGAGAACATGACATTTGGCAACAATGTAAGTCAATGTTTGTCCTATAAATATAACAATTAATTAAAATATTAATCTATTATATATCTATGTAAATGATTAGTTTTTATAACTAAAAGTATTAGATAATCTTAGTAACTACTTTGGCAATCTTATAAATCTAAAGTCTTCTTATAAATAGAGGAATAAATTTCAACCCATTCCTCTCATTTTCTCTTCTTCTTATGAGATGCTTATACTTATTTTTTTTGTTGTAAATTAATAATTGTCTTCACTTCACAAGTTTATATACACAATTTTATTTTGTAGAAGTAAATTTTTTATTCAGTTTTTTGATAATGAGCTATGACTCTCTATATTTACAGTTTATCTATTTATTATATTCACTCATAGTTAGTATAATAACCATTAGAATCTGTCTTTTATACTTGATCTTGATTTTTTATTACACTAATAATATCGTATTAAAATTCTGACAATATGGCCTTTGAAATCCATATATATATATATATTTGATTATTAGCTTTCGTATATTAAGATTTTATTTCTTATGCACATAAGACAAATTTTGTTCTATTTTTTATAAGAAAAGAATATTTTCTCTATTATCAATTTTTGTTTCCATATTCACTAATTATTTATAAAAAAATAAATTAATGTATAAAAAAGATCAAAACAAGTACAATGTATTCAAGTCTTTTGCAATATTATTATTTAGATTTTTTGTCGTTATGATTCATATAATAATAGTACCATACATTTCTATGATAACTTGGTCAATCTAAAGTAAAAAAATGCGTCTTAAATGTGAACTTATATAACATTAAAAAATATTATTTGTGTGAATGCTAATATGCCTCTTAAAATATTATTTGTTGTGAACTCTCTTTCATTAAAATATTACTTACAAACTCACATATTTATGCTCTTTAATGTAACAATATCATGCATTCATGCATATGACCATCTCTTAACTCTCATTTCATAATTTTTTAATGTTGAATGTCAAAACAATAATTGCAATTATAATGATGTCACAATGTGTCTCCATCCATAGAGCTTAACAATTTATGTATGCATGCTAATATGCCTCTTAAAATATTATTTGTTGTGAACTCTCTTTCACTAAATATTACTTACGAACTCACATATTTATGCTCTTTAATGTAACAATATCATGCATTCATGCATATGACCATCTCTTAACTCTCATTTCATAATTTTTTAATGTTGAATGTCAAAACAATAATTGCAATTATAATGATGTCACAATGTGTCTCCATCCATAGAGCTTAAAAAATACTATTTTATTTATAAATTATTGAATTATATGATATTTTATGTTAACTATATTTTAATCATTTGACTATAATTAATATATTACGTGTATTTTTATGTATAGAATACAAAAATCAAATTATGAGACCAAGCACCTTCTATATTAAAGTTCAAATCATAAGACCATTTATATAGGAAAATTATATTATTTTAAAATACAATTGTTTGTCAGTTAAAATGTTAGATTGGAGACTCCATAAAATTAATCTATATTCTGCTTAATTGTTATGTGTACATTTGTATATTTATTTATAACCATTTAACACTTAAAAATACTTTTGTTTCTTCCTAAATTATTATTCATGCAAAGATATAAAAAATTTGTAACATATTTTTTTTTGTTTCTTTATTGTTCATATACTTGTTGAATCTAGGATCCCGAGAGTGTTTTGAATGATCACAAATTTGTAAGTGGACTCAGCCTGTACTGATGAACTTGTTGAGCTGATTTCTGTAACAGGATATATTCAAGTTCAGAGTAGTGGTCGACCTGAGTTGAGAATGGACGACCTATGCACAGGGAAGACATCTAAGGAAGAAGCATATGTGTGCAACGGACGTCCTAAGTATATGAAGCGGTCGACCAGCCTAGAGGGAGAATGCATGTAAAGAGGAGCAGGAGCATAAACAATCGACCAAAGATGTTAAGAGGCCGA
>LTAE01011165.1:0-17742 GCA_001647135.1 Pontederia paniculata
TAATAATAATAATAATAATAATAATAATAATAATAATAATAATAATAATAATAATAATAATAATAATATTATTATTATTATATTATTATTATCTACTTATATTTATAGTATTAGTTTTCTGAAATACCCAATCCTGAAACCGATGTTATCTCCTATTAGCCCAGATTTCTAATTAGGTAGTTATATAATTCCTCGTGGGATCGACAACTCTACTCTTACACTTTATTACTTGTTCGACTAGTGCACTTGCTAGCATTTTAAATTGCGTGTTCAGCATTTTTCGCATCAATGACCCTGTGCAATCTGATTTGTTTCCTTGTAGCGACTCTCTCTCTCTCTCTGTCTCTCTTCCGTGAAACAACCGCAGAGCGCACTCCTCCTTCGCATTTCATCAAGCACCTCCTTGATGCTCGTCCTAGGAGCACAACAATGCCCCTGCCAACACGCGCGATGATCGGGAACGACGAAAATGGGAGCGCATGTGGATGCCCCACGTTGTGACCGACGAGAGGAGGGGGCTGATGGCCCCTTCTATGTTTTTTATTTTTAATATCTTTTATGCATAGAATGTTATATATACATTTACTTTAAAGAATTAAATATTATTATATGTACACATGGCAACATGTCAGCAAAGTAACTTGTTAACTTGCTATTACTAGTTAAGGGTGTTAAAAGAATAACAATGATGAACTATTTTTCTATATAGATTCTTGTGTGCATGTACATTTATATATAGTACATTGATGGATCAGAATAATAACCAACAATATCTATCAAATATCTAATCTAACCAGATGAGTCTATCTAATAGATAATATCTAACTAGATAATGCTAACAATATAATCTAGAAAACATCAATCCACATTACAACTGATAAGATTCACCAACACGCCCCCGCAAACTCAGCTTCCTCTAGATCTAGACAATATCTAACTAGATAATGATAACAATCTAATCTAGATAACATCAATCTATGTTACAACTGATAAGATTCACTAACATGCCCCCGCAAACTCAGCTTCCTCTAGATCGAAGTCTGAGTTTGTCCCGCAAGCACCGAAAAGTGACTTGGTTAGAATATCTACAAGATTATCTTTGAAAAAGATAAAGTGGACAGCGAGGCGACGATTGGAGACCTCATCATGAACAAGTGATAATAAACCTCAACATGCTTTGTGCGCGCATGAAAAATTGTTATCACATCACAAAATCAGAGGGAGGTAGCATGCAAACCAAGTTCCATGAACAAGGACCACAACCATATGAGCTCAGCTGTGACATCTGCTAAAGTTTTATACTTTGATTTAGTTGATGAGCGAAAAATTGTTCTTTGTTTACATGCTGACCAAAATATGAGATTAGTGCAAAAAAAATAGCAAATCCTCCAAACGACTTGAGATCATTTGGACATCCATCTTAATCAGCATCACTAAAAATATGAAGAGTGTGAGTGTGATTAGGAGCTAGAAAAATGCCAAGATGACTTGTACCACACATATAACAAAAAATTCTTTTCACAGGCTTGCTAATGATCTATGGATGGATTATCCATGAATTGACAAACAATGCTGACCACATAAGAAACATAAGACATGGTGATGATCAAATATTGTAGGCACCAAAGACTTGTTGATACAATTGTGGGTCAGCAAAGGAAGAGCCATAATCCTCAACCAGTTTTGCAGAAGAATCAGGAGGCGAGGAAACTAGTTTGGTATTTGTCATACCAATATGTGCAGAAGATCTAGAATATAATTGTGTTGGGAGACAAGTAGACCATTGTCATGTCGTAGTACTTCAACACCAAAAAAGTAATTCAGAGTGCCAAGATCACGAATTGCAAAGAGCTGACTTAGATACGAAATGAAATTGTTAATGAGATACTCATGAGAACCAATGAGGATAATATCATCAACATAAACTAACATAATGAGAAGAATTCCTAGCTTTCGAAACATAAATAGCGAACAATTAATTGTAGAAGCACAAAAACATAGTCAAGATGTCAACACAGAGCCTATTTTAAGCCATAAATAGATTTGCGAAAAAGACACACAATCAGGGTGGTTCTCATCCGAAAATCTAGGAGGTTGGGACATGAAGACTTCCTCACTTAAATTTCCTTGCAGGAATGCATTGCTGACAACCAGTTGACGAAGAGGTCAATTCTTAAAGATAGCAAGAGACAAAACCAAGTCAATTGTGGTGGGTTTGACAACTAGGCTAAAGGTTTCCGAATAATCAATGTCTGATCGTTGATCGAATCCCTTAGCCACTAGTCGGGCCTTGTAGCAATCGATAGTGCCATCCGGTAGAGACTTGATGCAAAAAATCCACTTGCAACCAAGAATATTGATTCCTGGCCAGCGAGAGACGAGCACCCATGTGCCATTGGAAATGAGAGCATTTAATTCTTCAACCATTGCCGAGCGCCAGTGAGGAATTTTAATGGCAGAAGAGTTTCACGTTAGAGTAGGATCCGAGTCAGAAATGGTATGCAACACATGTATACCTTGAAGACCTGTGAGTTCCCTATAATTTCGGATAGTCCCTTGCCGAAGTGTCATGTGCTGCCGAGGGGGTGATGCAGATGGAGAAGAGTTGGGCAAAGTATCAGTACAAGAGGATGAAGAGGAACCAACAAAAGGAGATGTGCTAGGGACCAATGAATTAGTAGAATGAATGAGGGGTTGAGGACCATTAGTGGAAACAGTAAGCCAAAGCGAATTGGGAATGGAAGTAGACGAAGATGGAGATAAGGAGTGAGAAGAAAAGGGAAAGTAAGTCTCATCAAATTTAATGCGACGCGCATAATATATTCTATCTGTGGTTGGATCAAATCACCTATAACCATGGAAAGAGGACGGATAACCAAGAAAAACATATTTTGTTGAACGAAAAGAGAACTTGACGATTATAGGAACACAAATAAGGAAAAGCGGCACATCCAAAAATTTTCAAAAACGTGTAAGACAGAGGCTTATTAAAAAGTTTTTCAAAAGGAGAGATGTCATCTAACACCACAGAAGGTAATCAATTTATTAAATAAATTGCAGTTTCAAAAGAAAATTACCAAAAACGATGAGAAATATGGGAATGGGCAGGTAAGGCTAAAGCAATTTCAGTAGAATGACGGAATTTTCGTTCAATGGCACCATTTTTCTCATGAGTGTGAGGATAAATTAAATAATATTGAATACCACAAGAGATAAAATGTGAGTGAAGTGCTCTAAATTCTTCGCCAGAATCAGAATAAAAAGAATGAATCTCATGCAAAAACTAACGTTCATTCAAGGCTTGAAAAGAAAGAAAAATCGACTTGACATCAGATTTATTATAAGGCGAAAAATACCAAACAAATTTGAAATAGTAATCTAAAAACAAAATAAAATAACGATGTCCCTGAGATGATAAAAGTGGAGCAGGGCCTCAAACGTTAGCGTAAACAAGATCTATTGGAGCACTACTACATGATGCAATTGGTGGAAGCAGTTGGCCAGAGGACTTTGCAAGATAGCAAGAATCACATGAGCCGATGAATGAGTAAATTGAGGTGTTGGAGCATGATAAAAAAGAATGCTAGACTTTGCGGATAGTCTGAGATGTTGGATGACCAAGACGGTTGTGCCATTGAAGTGCAAAGAGGAGGACAAATGGAGAAGTACGTGATACTGAAGCTTGAGGGACGCGATAAAGTCCATGCCTATTGGGGCCTTGAAGTAGGACTTTGTGCATGTGGCAATCCTTGACAAGAAAAAAAAGTAGGATGAAATTGAAAATAACAATTGTTATGGTAAATTGAGAAACAAATAATAAGGATTCGGAGATGGAAGAGACACATAAAATTTTACGAAGTAGAAGAGGAAAACCAGAGGAGGGAAGATATGAGTGTCCAATATGATTGATACCTAATCACATACCATTTCCAACATGGATTTTCTCCGATCTAGAGTAACATGCAGTTGTATGTAGAGATTTGCAGGTCCGGCGTGACATGATGTGTTTCACCAGTGTTAGGAATTCAATCACTATAAGAGCCTAGTGTTGGAAGGAATGGAGATGAATAACTAGCAGACGTCGTAGTGGAACCTGTGTAGGCATGTGGTGTCGATAAAGCTGTAGTATTCAAAGTAGGTACCGATCCTTGATGATGAAACTTGCACTTATAAGGACTATGCCCATGAAAACCACACACATGGCAAGGATTACATCTTGGGGCAGGAAGATGATCGCTTCCTTTGCCAGATCCTCATCCATGACTTCAATTAGATGAGTGTGATGGAGGCACGGAAGTCGTTGATGAAAAGTTGGCAGATGGTGGAAAAGTTGCATCAGTTGGAGGATGCATCAATGCAAGTCGGATTTCATGGCTGGAAAGAATGTTGTGAAGTTCATAATAAGAAATCTGTTCAAGTCTAGATGAGAGAGATACAATAATATCACCAAAATTTGGTCCCAAATTTTGAAAAACAATGGCATTGAGTTGAGGACTGAAAACCGAGTGACCCGCTGCTGCCAACTCATTTGCAAGATATTTCAATTATCGTAGATAAGAGGCTATTGAATTATCTTCTTTCTTGAGAGATTGCATATGCATAGTTAGTTGCAAAATTCTTGTATGAGAAGGGGCACTGATAAGTGTGATAAATGCATATCTACGATTAGCACAATTCACTTATTTCATAGCTATATCATGTGATTTAAGTTATATTTGACATCAATCTCTCCACAGAATTATGAGCTACTGAAAGTTGGATCATTTTGTAGGAATTGGAGAAGAGAAGAGGAAGGAAGAGAGTGGATCATAGTCACACTCTGTTGTGCAATGTCGGAGCCACAAATAGGCAGAAGGCGCTATGATCAGGCCGTAGTGAGCGCTACACTCGTAGCACATTTATCATACCCATAGTGTGATCAACCTAAGACCGTAGCACACCTCACTATGGCCGTAGCGTACGACTTTCGGGCATTGCGCACTCTCACGATCGTAGTGCATCTCCTCCTTCGACCATAGCGGTAGCGAGGGCTCGTTAGCGGTTGGTGGCATCGACAATAATGATATATAATGGGTAATTAGGGTTTTAAGACTCTCTCTCCTCTCTTTTGGATGGAGCCAAAATTTGGAGGCTTGTAATGACTCTTAGGGATTCTTAAGCTTGTAAGAGGTACAATTAATGTTGTGTGTTTGTGACTTTGATTTATGTTGAAGGATTGTGTTTGAACTTGTGATTTTGAATGTTATGATGAATTTCTTCTCTCTTGTTTATTTCTCCCTCTCCCCTCTCATCATGATTAACTAATCTCTCTTATTTTAGGGTTAGATCAAATTTAAGGTTTAATTACTTTGGAATAGTGATTATGCTTGTACGTGACTCTTTTATCTAGTAAACATCTTGTTAAATTCTTGTGAGATTAACTACCTCATTTGAGTTTCCTAGGTTGTTAAGTGATGAAAGTCATCTTAATTAACTAGTAGACTTTGCTAAATACGATATATGAGTGCTATCTAAAAATAGAAGTGTCTTGTATTGCTTCTTGATGTTCATGAATATGAATACAACTAGTGTTAGCGTGAATGCACGAAAGTGTTATTTCATAACCCTATCTCCGTTGCATGATCACCCTAAACGGATTTGAAACCCTAGAACATTTTATCTCCTATATTTACTATCTTTATAGTGGTTAGTTTATTTGCTCCTTTCATATTCATCTTCTTTATTTGTAATTGATAGCCTAGTGTTTTCTCTCCTAACCCTAATCGTCTAGATAGCGACTTGAGAACTATAATTCTAGTACTTGATCACTTCCTTGTGGGATCGATATTTTATTACTACAATAAGGCCCCGTGCGCTTGCGGGACGCTTGTCAGGCACCAAAAGCCTGATGAAGAACTCCATACCAAATAAGACGTGTCCAATCCAATCACATGAGAAAGTACTACCTCAAAAAGGGAAGAGATGATCCAGATGATATAAGCTGATCTTTGCGAACCCATTCGGTATATGCGAATTAGGTGTTCCAATAGAGACTGAAGCTGAATCAGGAGATAAAGCTGAGGAGGCAACTATCATAGATGGCGGACAAACAGTGGTGCCATCAATAAATTCGTAAAGATCAAAGCTACGAAGAAGATAAAGGAACTGCATCTTCTAAAGAAGATAATTGATTGGAGTTAGTTTAATGGAGATGCGATGATTGATATGTCCAAGAGATGTCAAACCCGTGGGGAATGTAGGTGCATCAGATTAAATCAAGGAGGCAAAATTCTGAGAGGAAGTCATCTTGATGGCCGGCTTGGGGAGTCTTTTATGTGGCACGCAACATGGTCCGCATTGTCACACAATACGACCCGCGTTGACAGCATGGTCTACACTGCACGGTCATGTTGTCAAAGAGGCGGCAGCGTGGCTTCATAGAGCGTGTTCATGAGGCGGCAACACAGTTGAGATGTTGGGTTGTTGCATGAGAGAGGACACGATCTACTACACGATCGCGTTCATCACACAGCACGGTTGCGTCTACACATAACAAAACCCCGTCTGGCATCGTGTCAGAGAGGTGGCTGCAGGATTGAAAGCGTATCATAGTTGCGAGAGAGGATACAATCGCAACGCCACCCAACATGGCGATGTCGTTGAGTACGTTGGAGAAACAACTGCACGATTGTGATGTCACGTTGTTGTAAGAGAAGACACGACCACGCCGTTGCACAACATAGCACGTCCCACGTCGTGTCAAAGAGGCTATTGCATGGTGGATGACGTCTCATCGTTGAGCGCAGATGGCTTCATAGGCTGAGAGAGAGAGAACACAAATCGTGTTATTAAGCGTGTCTATATAGGAAGGACACGAAGGATGGCGGATGGCGTCGCAGGTTGAGAGAGAGAACACAGACCGTGTTGTTGAGTGCATCTATACAGGAAGAGGATGCGGAGGACGACGTCTGGTGTCGAAGGCTGAAAGAGAGAACATGACTGAAAAAAGGAAAGAAAAAAAATTGTAGCTCTAATACTATGTTAATAGAATAACAATGATGAATTACTTTTCAATATAGATTCTTGTGTGCTTGTACATCTATATATAGTACATTGATGGATTAGAATAATGAGCAACAATATCTACCAGATATCTAATTTAACCAGATGATGCTATCCAATCTAGATAATATCTAACTACATAATGATAATAATTTAATGAAGATAACATCAATCCACATTACAGCTAATAAGATTCACTAACAAAGGGGATCACTTTGTTATAAAATATAACTTCGAGGATGAATTTGTTACAAAATGAAATTGAGGACTAATACGGGTTTGATGCAAAGTTAGTGGACCAACAACGAAAATTACTCCCATAGTCCTCACAATTTTTTAGAACAAAGAGCACAAACTAAAGAGAAAATAAAGAAACAATGATATAATAGATTCTATTTTATTATTTTTAAAATAAAATGGCATATTTATAAAAGGTTAATATAGATAATTATTTAATGCAAAATAAGAAGTTTATACATAAAGAAAATATCCATATATATATATATATATATATATATATATAAAGTTATATTTTCATTATAATATAGTGTTTGAGTTAAAAATTGTCATTAACTTATTCTTACTTAGTTAATTAATGTATACTTTTAAGTGAAAAAATTATAATAAAATTATATTTAGTACTGAAAAGTTTGGTGATATTAGTCAACATGTTTTTTTGTAAGATTTTTTATATTTGTATAGTATAAACCATTATATTTGAATAAATTATTGTTGTTGTTGTGTCCTGCTAGGTCTCACGACCAAAAATACTAAATTGTTATGGAGTTTAGGAGTGCATAGATAAGATTCAGAAAATTGAATGTAATAACAAAAAAAGGTTACAATTAAATGTGCTACACGAGCATTAATTAAATTAACCCGAACACACTCCTTTTTCCGATGGTTATATATATATATATATATATATATATATGTATATTTCTAGGTGAAGTAAATTATTATCTTATCTGAGAATTAAAGAAAATTTAAAAAAAAATACAAATTTTACAGTTATATCAGATGAATATATTGAAGATAAAGTTCTATCTGACATGAAAAAAAGGGGTTCTAAGAAAAGATTGAGATACAAAATAACTTGGTTCACATTATCTTTATTAATTAAGAATCTTATATTTATACTCTTAACGAAGACGTCGAGTATTGTACCTGGAAATATTATTAACGAAGCACTCCGATTCGTAGAACTCTGACAATTCAAGCAACTCCAAGGACTCCTCCAGTGAAGACATTTAGAATCACACAACAAATATCATTATGATCCGAATTTTGTCATTTCACACATTTAAAATCAAATGATGCTGCTTTATGCTTTTATTTCAGGAACTTCTGGAAAAGAAGTTATCACACCCTCGCTTGAATGAACATCACAACTTTGCATGTCACATCGCCAGAAATGAACAAAATCGCTGAAAAGTTAGAGAATCATGACAACTTATTATCAAGGGAATTTTTCTGACACGACATAGATGACAGTTGCCAAGAAAGGAAAAAGAATAAATGAAAGGAAAAAATATAGTTAGAGGAGAAAACCTCAAGAAGAGAGGGGAGGCTCCCATTTGGAAGGCCCCCATTTTGGGGAAGAAGCCATTTTTGGAGCAGCACCAATGGAGACGAAGAAGAGGATCTGAAGAGGAAGAAGGGATTGCAGATCATCGCGATGAGAACTTTTGAATTTTATCTTTGTATTTTGATGATGATGCTTTGTAATAAAGTAGGATTATCTAGAGTTAGTAGTAGGAGATGAAGGATTGAATTTCTATATAGGTTTCAAATGCATTGAACTATTTATAGTTTTCGTTATATGAACCCATTGATTGATTTTGTTTTTGAATCGAATGTGTTGTGAAGAGTTTTAGTTATTTTGTGGTTGGATATGAATTGACCTTCGGTTCGATCTTCTTTCTTGTCTACACTCTCTCTCTCTCATTGGATGATGCGTCCTTGATCGAAAGCCATTTAGTGAAGTGAGTGGTCGTGACTTTCTTTTTCTCGTTGAGTATGATTGGGTCACTACCATCAGGTGATTCACAATATTGCATGCGCAAGGACCCTCAACCCTAGCATCCATTAGACTTATCTAGACTAGGTTCCAGGATTCCTTTGTGCTCTTCACCGCGTGACTGCGGGGACATCCCTAAAAAATAGTTTATTCATATCCTTGTTTCTTTTATATCTATCGTTATCATTTCTTCTAGGATCAATTACTTAGACTAGTTTTGAGTGATTAGTTCCTAATAATTGCTTTTGTCTCCCTGATCATTCGATACCCTTAGTGCTAGACATGATTAGTATTTTGCAGTACTAGAATTTTTAAAATTGACTTGTCTATTATTATCACAAACGTGCATTTACACCATCACAACTTTGCTGATAAACATGTACATGAACTTGATTTTGATTTAACTTTAGACAACACTATACACATTAAGTTTTTGGCGTCGTTGCCATGGAGACAATATCCAATTTTTAGGAAGAAATCACTTAACTTGTTAACTCTACCATTTCCATTGTTTATATCATCACTAGTTTAGTCTAACATGTGAATATTTCTCTATAGTTTCATTTTTCTATTCTCTCATTTTTTTTGTGGTGCTACTAATGCTTATGCGGTGTATGACAAGATCTGGATATCCTTAAGGAGATTGATATTATTTTGAACCAAAAAGAAACTTCAAGAAGAGAAGTACACAACAAAGGATGAACAAGATAATCACATTGTTCATTTCTGAACTGAAGTTCAAGTTTTCTAATAATAGATCTCTGAAGCATCACCGACAATCTTAATTCTGAATCATCTACACCAGCTAACCTATAGTTAGAAATTAAAATTGAATCACCAAATCCTAATTTCTGTTGTGCAAGTCAATTCTGATACTCAAAAATCACCAAGCACTCAAGAAACTCAAATGAATACGAGTTGAATTTGCAACATAAGTACCAAAATATTTGATGGATTTTTATTCACCTACTGTTACCAGAGTTGATGCTCCAAGAGTCCTAGCTATGCCAAATGTAAGTTTTCAATCCCAACATGCTTTGGTGACCATTATATAACAAGATCAATTTGGAGGAACAATCATTAAAGACCCAACACATCATCTATATAATTTCAAACAAATCTATGATACTCTTCAATTCAACAATATTCCAAAGATACTATATATTTGAGATTATTTTCTTTCTCTCCAAAAGGCAAAGCCAAGGCATGGTGACAAACACTTAAACATGAGGATGTCAACACTTGGGACACTCTTGTGTAGAATTTTCTAGCTAAATTTTATTCACATATCCATACTTCTTACATTAGAGATGAAATTTATAATTTCTATCAATTGGATATGGAGAATCTGGAAGAAGCATGGAAAATGTTTCAAGGATTTGTTTCATCTTGTCCTCATCATGGTTTTGAGAGGTGACCATTGTTGGATTATTTTTATTTAGGCCTTAACTATCAAATTGTAATAGCTCTCGACAATGCTGCTGGAGGAGTCTTTGCTAATACCAACATTGATGAAGCTTATAGGCTGATTGAAACCCTAGTAAAAAAATCATCATTATCCAGCTGCACCTGAACCTCCCCAGCCTATACTTGAAGATCCTATTGAGATAATGATAAGGAAGCGAGCAGAGGACATGCAACAAATGAATTGGAGATTGGATCAACTTGCTACTCATAACAGATTATTAGAAGACAGATCACTCTCCAAGTTAAATCTGGATTTGAAGCTATTCTACTAGGAAAACATGAACCTAACACTCAAGAGCAACCTCATTTAGTAACATCGAAGAGTGAAAGAAACATTGTTGAAAGAATACAAGTTGCTACAATTTTTTATGTCCAACATGCTCCCACACATGTTGAAGAAGACATTCTAACTGAGAAAGTTTCAAAAGGGACTTCAAAAATTTCTAGATAGATTCATATTCAAGCAGCTCAAGAAGGACAACCATCAATTCCTCAAAAAATACCATTACAAAACAAGGATGTTACTTCTTTGTTCTCTAAACACAAACTAGTATTGCTATTTCCTTAAAGAATGCTGAAATTTCAACCTGAGGAACAATTCTCTAAATATCCAATACATGAGAATGTGTATAAAGTTCATGATCACATTTAGAAAGTTACTCAACAAGTCTCAATTGTAATTCAATCCAAAAACTCATTGCAAAATTGTTCTACTTTTGAAGAATCAACTAATCTTGAAACTCAAGAGTATCAAAAATTTTTGGACACATGCTCAAAACAGATGCAATGTTGTGCTCTTACTTATCAAGAGAAACAATTTAGTAAGTTGGTGGAATAAGAATTTGAGAAGATTGACACCATGGACCAAGCAAATGATGAAGTTTCAAAGGCCACGCATATCAAAACTCCAATGGAAAAATGGCTAATGAAACATGATGGAGATCTAAGAGATTCTGAAGCCAAATACGATGATGAAATTTTTTTGTTTGATAAGTTTCTTGATGAGCCACTCCCAACTGAAAAAGACATGCAAACACAAGAGAACTACTACAAGCCTACTACTGGGAAGTTGGGATGTCACAAATTGAATATTAAAGAAGTTATTTAAGAGTGTTAAATTGTAAATCAAGTTCAAAACACTCTATAATCATTCAACATCTTTGAAGAGTTCAATAATCCTGACTAACCACCTAATGATTCTGGTATGGTCAACCAAAGGTATATCAAGTATTTGATTCTGGAATAGTGAAGTCTGTCAATGAAAAAAAGAATACATTCAAGGTTTACTGGCTGATGCAGAAAATCTATCAATTAAGATATGAAATCAGCAAAGTGAAGTTCGTAACTTGCTGCCATCTTCAGAATTAAGCTGAATTTCAGCAACGCCAAGTCTAGTCTAGGACAATAAACATTGACGCTTGCTGGGAGGCAACCCTGACTAACCACCAAATGAACTTTTTCTTTACTTTGTTTTGTTTTTGTTTTCAGATCATCTTAGATGCGCGATTGTGATTCAAGTAGAGCAAATGTGTGACTCAACCAGAGAATACCTTAGAATTGCACAAGAGATTCTAATTTTTTCCTGCAGCCCAAATCTCGCTCCTCACATCTGAGACCTTGATGACCAGACAGAGGATGTAAACCCAGCCAAGGCTAAAGCTCTAAGTCCAGAGAAGCACCATGCTCCTCGGACGAACCCTGAGTTAGTGAAAACAACTGAACCGAAGCTCAAAGATGATGAAATCTGACCTTTCATTTTGATCATCTGCAATAACTACTCCTCTGACCTTTCATTTTGAAGAGTCAAGAGTATGCTATTCTACAACACTCTTAGCATCCTCATCGAGTATTCCCGGAAGAAAACTTGAGAATATGCTAAGGGAAAACTTGAGAATGTGAAAAATGTCTACGCTACTGAACAAAAAGAAAAAAAAAGGAAGGTTGCTAGGTTTTTTCTAAGAAGGAATTCCCTTGCCTAAGGGGTGGTTGTGACATGCAGATGGTAAGGTTGTGACCTTATGTTACATTGAGTCTGAGCTTCAGTGATTTTTTGAATGTGTGATGCGTGCTAAGTATACAGGTTAAATTCGCTAGCTAGTGCACTACTCGTATCAAGTAATAGAGAAAGTGAGTAGAGTGTCAATCACACGAGAAATGCGCTATCCTAAGGTTAAGTCACTAAACTAATGAGAGGGATACATTAAATTTGGATAAGAGTTGTTCAGAAGAATTTAAAATAAAAAACAAATGATAATAATATGATCAATTAGCGTCAGAGTGATGACATCAAGCACTGGACCCGAATGAATAAGTAGAGAAAAATCTGATTTTATTAGTAACAATCCAATTTCATCAATTCTTAAGATGATTAGGGTCTACCTACAATATGATGTCCTCCCTAAATGCATCAACTAACTCAAATATATAGACTATATTGTTCTTCTCCAAGATGTCAATCTAGCATATTAGGGTTTTGAGATGCAATAAATTGTAAACCCTAAGCTATGGATTGTTCCTCTCCAGAATGACAATCTCATAGACCTCACAACCAGTATTCCTCTCCAAGATTATATTAAGTGTGGTATGCATGCTTTGACTAAAATAATCAAAGATGAATTTAATATTCAAATGAAAATCATAAATCTGTTATTCCTCTCCAAAATGATAACATATCACAACATCATAAGAAGCATAAAAAGCATTAAACACACAATGACATACACAAAAGAAAGTGGGTAAAAATGAATTTTATATAAAAACTAGGGTTTCTCCAGTTTTTCACTTATACAAGTAAAATCTCCAAAATAAAATCTCATAATTACATGTGAGTTCATCCATGTATACAATAGGAGAAGAAGATAAATTACAACAACAATTAATCACATAAATTTTACTCCTTTTATTCGACGATGCCTTTAGAATCTGGCAGCACTTCATCTTCTCCTTCTTTAGATTCTCCCATGCTTGAAGCACCCCCTCTTTGAGATTTTGAGGGCTATTTATAGGTGAGAAGAACCCTAGACTTGATGGATTCATCTAGGGGAAGCTCAAAATAATATATCTTGACCATCGAAAATGGACTTGAAATAGCCTAAAAATCGTGCAAAATCACGCATGACGAACATCGTCACTACCCGTGACAATTCTGTCATGCCTGTGACCGAACACTGTATCGGAGCGTTGGCCGTGTTTCACGATCCATGAGGAAAATGTCACGAACGTGATCGAGCAATGATATTTGGCCACATACATGTCATGGCTCGTGATTTGAGAATCACGGGCGTGACTGAACACTTCTATTTTCTTCCAAACGCGTCACAGTCCGTGGCAAAAGTGTCAAGGTCATGACTAAACATCTTCAACGTTCATGACCTTAGCATGGACGTGATCGAACATTATATTTCTTCTCAAAGAGTCACGGCCCGTGTGCATCACAGCCCATGACATAAGTGTCATAGCCGTGACTAAACATCTTCAGCGTATCACGACCTCAACATGGACGTGATCAAAGAGTATATTTCTTCTCAAAGAGTCACGACTCGTGACTACAGAGTCACGACCATGACTGAAGCTTCATTATTCCTCATCTTGACATCACTACCTGTAACACAAATGTCATTGTCGTGATCAAATCTTTGTTTTTCTCCTTATCTGTGTCATGAACCGTGACAAACCTGTACTATCGTGACCGAAGATAAGATATTGACTTCCTCTTCATTTGTACTCCAATTTGACTCCCACTTCTGATGAATTTTCTCCACCATACTACCAACTGTCCTGGACATGCAATATACAAGTTATATAGACTATGACTCAGAAAAATAAAAAAGAAGTAAAACATAGAGTAACTAATGCATATGACAACATAATGCATGGAAAACGATATGAATATGATAGGGAAAACATGACTAATTTGCTAAGCATCAATGTGTTGTTGTCAAGTCAAGTCGAAGTCAGTTGTGGTGTATCTTGAAGTAAAATATTTTTGAGAAATATGGCTTGCTCGTTATGTTGTGGTCTTCACATTTGAAAATTTCATTGCCTCAATCTTAATTCATTTGTTTGAGGACAAGCAAAGGTTCAAGTTCGAAGATGTTTGATGTGATGCATCAAATACATAATATTAGATCTTTTGAAGATGTAATCTACACTGTTTTCACGCCCTTTTATTGAGCCAACGTCCCATTCTACACCAAGTTCCCATTTTTATAACAAGCACATACTATTATGATTCGAATTCTGTCATTTCCCACATTTAAAACCAAATGATGTTGCTTTATGCTTATATCACACCCTCACTTGAATGAACATCACAACCCTGCATGTCGCATCGCCTTTAAAGAACAAAATCACTGAAAAGTTGGAGAATAATGACAAATTATTATTGGCAAGGATGAATTAAAGGAAATCAAGGGAATCTTTTGACACGACAGAGAGGACATATGCCAAGAAAGGAAAAGATAATAAAATAGAAGGGAAGAAAATATTTAAAGAAGAAAACGTCAAAGAGAGGGGAGGCTCCCATTCAGAAGGCCCCCGTTTTGGGGAGGAAGCCATTTCTGGAGCAGCACCATTGGAGACGAAGGAGAGGATCTGAAGAGGAAGAAGGGATTTGCAGAGCATCATGATAAGAACTTTTGTACTTTGTCTTTGTATTTTGATGATTTTGTAACTAAGTAGGAATATCTAAAGTTAGTAGTAGGGGATGAAGGAATAAATTTCTATATCAGTTATAACTTAATACTTAATATGTGATAAAGACTACATTGTTAAGATAGAACAAAATAAATATTTAATATGTGATAACAATGAAAAAGTCTTGCATATGGGATTAAGGCATCAAAATGATTATGTGGTTGATTTTGATGATTTGCCTAATCACAAATGCTTAAATGTTATGCATGATGAAATAGAATTATGGCATAGAAGATTATGACACTTAAACTATAAAGCCATGCATAAGTTAGTGAAACATAATCTTGCTAGAGGTTTGCCCAAAAATAAAGTTGAGAAAAATGCTTTTGTTCTTCATGTCAAAAGGGCAAACAACATAGGACATCCTTCATATCAAAAAATGAAGTTTCCACAAGTAGACCTCTACAATTAATAAATCTTGATTTGTTTGGTCCAATCTGCACCACCAGTCTTGGTGGTAAGAAATATGTGTGTGTAATTGTAGATGACTATTCTAGATTCACTTGGACTTTATTTCTTGCACATAAGCATGAAATCTTTGAGATGTTTACTACATTTGCAAAAATAGTTTAAAATGAATTAAATTTGAAAATCTCCAAGATCCGAAGTGATCATGGAGGTGAATTTCAAAACTTAAAGTTTGAAGAATTCTGTGAGAAGAATATAATTCTTCATCAATTCTCAACACCAAGAACTCCACAGCAAAATGGAGTTGTTGAGAGGAAAAATAGAACTATAATTGAGATGGCTAGGACTTTTCTAAGTGAGAGCAAATTGCCCAAATATTTTTTGGCAGAAGCTGTTAATACATCATGTTATATTTAAAACAGGATATTGATTAGACCTTTAGAAAAGAAAACCTGTTTTGAAATGATATATGACAAAATACCGAATGTCTCATACTTTAGAGTATTTAGTTGTAAGCGTTTTATTTTGAGAACCTTGGATAAGCTAGGAAAATTTGATGAAAAGAATGATGATGCACTCTTTCTAGGATACTCAAATTTCAGCAAAGCCTATAGAGTGTATAACAAGAGAACACTTGTAGTGGAGGAATCAATACATGTTATTTTCAATGAAGTTAAGGATGTTATTGATGAATTTAGAGAGGTTAAGATCATAGATGAGCATAATAAGAATGATCATGATCTAGATGAGCTAACCTACAACGAAGAGGATTCTCAACCTAGAAATTACAAATGATGAAACTATTGTGGTAAATGAGAAAAACCCACAAGGAATTTGATGTAGAGGTAGAATTGCCTCCTATTGAGCATAAGGATTGGAGACAAGTACCTTCACACCCTTTAGACAATTTTTTTGGAGATATAAATGAAGGTGTGAAAACAAGAAAGTCATTAAGCAACTTTTGTGCTTTTTCTACCTTCTTATCGCAAATAGAACCCAAAACTATAGATGATGCAATGGATGATCCGAACTAGATAAATGTCATGCATGAGAAACTGAACAACTTTGAGAGAAATCAAGTTTGACATTTGGTAAAGAGGCTAAGGATCATCTCATAGTTGGAACAAAATGGGTATTTAGAAATAAACTAGATAAAACTGGAGTTGTTGTGAGAAATAAGACTACATTGGTTGCAAAAGAATACTCTCAAGTTGAAGGAATTAACTTTGATGAAAATTTTGCACCAGTTGCTCGTTTAAAGCAATTCGAATTCTTTTAGCATTTGTTTGTTTCAAAAATTTCAAATTATTTCAAATGGATGTTAAGTCAGCCTTTCTAAATGGATATATAAATGATGAAGCTTATGTTGAACAACCTCCAAGTTTTTAGAGCTCAAAACACCGGGATAATGTATTTAAGCTCTCTAAGGCACTATATGAACTAAAGCAAGCTCCTAGAGCTTGGTATGAGAGATTGAACTTATTTCTTCTTGAAAATAAGTTTTCAAAAGGAAAAGTAGACACAACTCTATTCTTGAAGCATTTTGGGAATGATATATTAGTTGTGCACATATATGTGGATGACATTATCTATGGATCCACAAATTCCCAAATGTGTAAAGAATTAGAGATTCTCATGCATAAAGAGTTTGAAATGAGTTTAGTAGGAGAGTTAACATACTTTCTTGTTTTTCAAGTTAAGCAAACTAATGATGAAATTTTTCGAAACCAAGGTAAGTACACAAAGGAGCTGCTTGTGGAATTTGGAATGGATGATTGTAAACCCAGCTCTACTCCCATGAGTACTCTTAGCAAACTTGACATAATGAAAAAGGAAAAAGTGTAGATCAGAAATTATATAGGGGGTATGATTGGAAGTCTCCTATACTTGACTGCTTCTAGGTCAGACATCATGTTCAGTGTGTGTCTATGTGCTAGATTTCAAGTCAATCCTAAGGATTCTCATTTAGTGGTCACCAAAAAAATTCTGAGATATCTTAAAAATACTCCAAACTTAGGATTCTGGTATGACAAATATTTCTTATTTGATCTTCATGCCTACACTGATTCAGACTTTGCTGGATGTAGAGTAGATAGAAAGAGCACTAGTGG
>LTAE01011166.1:0-15671 GCA_001647135.1 Pontederia paniculata
AACCTTTGACCATCCGGCGCATTGATCCAGATCCCCTGTTTAATCGGCTGAGTAAAGTCCATCTCTACACAGACGCGAGCATATTTACTCCTTTCACCCTTGATGGTGTGCTCGTCTACTTTGAGTGGAGTGCCAAAACGTGCTGCAATCCGCAGGACGCTAGCCTTGTTTGCAAGTTCATACGCGAGACCTGGTAACTTGATCCATACTGGAGAGGACGTAATCTCTTCACAGAGAGGCCGGAAGTAAGGCTTTGGCAGCGTGACATGTAGTATGCTTCCCTCGATCACCCATGGCCCTTCCGTCAGCACCCGGTCCTTCTCTGCAAGGTTGGAAAACTGGAAAAGCAGAAAGGAGTTAGCAAGTTCAATAATTTTCAAAGGGGAGAGAAGGGACCAGATTATCGGTAACTCATTTCTGAGTTGCTCCGTGGAGACGGTGGAGCTGATGAAACGGCCCATTAAGCATGAAACGAGCTCTGTAGCTCGCTCAGCGACATCCTCCTTAGGGATGGTGATCTCCTCGTCAATAGAGTTCTGCAGCTTCTGAAGTTGAGTCTGTGAGAGAAAAGGGAATCCTGTCGCTGATGCCGTTTGGAAAGGGGGGGAGCGATTCCTTACAATACTCGCCCATGTTTCCCTAGGTGGATTTGGTAGCAAGGGACCAGGATGAGAGCTTGAGCAGTTGGGCGGAGAGATCAAGGAATTTGGGTGAGAGGAAGGAGAAGGAACCGAAGGCGGAGGGTCAGGGGGGGGTGAGTCGAGCGACATAGTGTTCCGTAAGTCATTGATGCAAGTACTCTAATACCAACTGACGCATGGAAGGATTGCTGAAGTGTGACGACCAATTTTGATCACGATGTTATGGCCCAAAGCACCACCAGCTCTAATGACCCAAAGCACCGCGAGAGAATTGACGAGTTAGACCATCGTTCGCCTTCGAAAGATAACTCAATGTTTTGCAGAAAGTTTTCTAAATTTTATTATTGACAACAAAGAATAAATAGGCTCCGAAAGAGTCCTCTTACAAATAAGATGACCAACTGCGAAAAGATAAAATAACTACCTAAAACTATCAACTAGTGATCTCCAGATGTAACATAACTAATTACACTCTAAATAGTTTAAGGACTCCAAAACTTAAACTCATGGTTGCATGACCTAAACCAACAGGGGACATCGAGGCCCCTTCTCCTACTACTTCACTTCCTCTTCTTTCTGTTCTTGATGGTTTAAGAGATGGTTTCCCTTAATCCCTCTCAGGTCTGGCACAATATGAACGATAGGATGTTATATATCGGATCTCATAGTTACCTTTTAATCGTTGCAATCTAGTGATAATTTTTTGTAGAATAACATGTTTCACTCATAAATTAATATGTTGCTATTCTGATTTTTTTAATAGATCCTTACCATTTGTAGTTATGTTGATTATTTGGTCTTTGTTAAACTTAATTATTTTTTTTCTTTTTTTTTTTGCAAAATATATAATAACTTATATAATTCGGTGCAATTTCTTCGAAAGAAATTAAAATAAACGCAAAAGCAAAACAATACCGGACAAAAAAAAAAGGCTAAGTAAAACAGTTCTAAAGTTTCAAATGGTGCAAAACAAAATTTTGAAGACTAGGAGTTAATGCGAACATTGGTATTAGTTAGAAGGTAAAAGTAGAAAGAACCCTATTTTTTTTTTCTTTTTGGAAATTTGAAGTACTACTTTTAATTTGAGGAGCAGTACACGAAGATCTTGTAGCATCAGAATTTAGAAGTCAAACTTCGTGGTTCATTTATGGAGATTTGCAATATTGATATAAAAAAAGATGATATGGGGTTAATTAATATTTAATATAAACAGTATGTTACCATCTCATTAATTACAATTTACAAATGGATTGAGACACGAGCAACACGAACAATACGATATCAATGCACATGCATTTTGCCCATTTACTGAGGGATAAGATGATTTTTTTACGTCAAAGGGCACAGAGTGCTTTAATTGCAAGCACCTTAGAGATTATTCTATTGAACAATTAGCTAAAAATCTGAACCTATTGGCAAAAAAAAGTTTTACTTGAGATTATAAATCCTTACTCGAAGTGCTGAACGAACTCAAACATTTTGGTCATGGCTTCCTCCATTTCCACCTCTTCTTCTCTGCATCTGCTGCTGTTGATGCTTTTGTTCTTCCTCCTGCTCGTACATGGGATGCCGGACACTGCTCCTCGCCTCAACGACAAGGACCGAAGCCTGACCCTGACCCTAATCAGCAACTGCGGAGATAATATCATGCATCCTGGAATCCAGGGCAACGCCGGCCACAAGCCCCTGGCCAACGGCGGATTTACGATGGAGCCCGGCAATGTCACCGTCATCCAAGTCCCCGCCGGATGGTCCGGCCGCATCTGGCCGAGAACGGACTGCGACTTCTCACGTCGGCCCAGCTGCAGTGCCGGCGACTGCGGCACCCAGGCGCAGTGCATGGGCGCCGGACCCCAGACACCCGTCATCATCGCGCAGATCGCGGTCGACGAGGACGCTGGCGTCGTCATCTACGACATCAACACCGTGGACGGATTCGACGTGCCAATGATCATGGAGGCGGTCCCAAGGGGCGGCGGTGGGGGAGCGTGCCCGACCACCGGTTGTGGCGTGGACTTCATGAAGCTGTGCCCGGAGAACCAGCTGAACTACTGGCCGCCAGGGCAGATCGGGGGCATCAAGGTCGGGTGCAGGAGCCTGTGCAAGGACGGCGGCGGGCCGTGCGATATGACGGACAGGGTCAAGCGCCGGTGCCCCAATCTGATAGCGTACAAGGGTGATAAGCCGCAGGACTCACTGGTGTGCGGCTTGCCGGCAGAGCTCCGTCTCACCTTCTGTGCCACCGAAGTAGATGTCATCTCCTCCATGTAGACGCATATGTTTGCAGTTTGCACCTTTGTAGCACGTAGCTAGTAATAAGTGGTGGCGGTCCCAAAGGCCATGTAGCAGTATCCCAAGTAATTACTCCAAAATTATTAATCTGAACTCCTTTTATTGGATCCCCTACTAATAATTCTCAATTATTGATGTGTGTTTATATTTATCTTCTTCGTTAATCTTGTGTATGAATTATTAATAATATCAATTATTTTTCTCAACCTCTTCAATTCTCCAAACCTTTGAAACGTATCCAATGCCTCCGTCGTCCCCGTCCTATATAAATCCGACAGCTCTAAATCTGAAGTACACCATTAGAGCTTGCTCGAGCTAAGAGCGATGACGTCCTCTCTTTCCGTTGTCTTCTTCTTCGTCCTGCTCCTCATTGCTGCGAACTACGACTCCGCGTCCGCCGGCGACTCCTTGGAGCTTAAGATAGAGAACCACTGCTCCTTTAAGATTTGGCCGGCAATCCAGCCGAACAACGGCTACAAAACCTTCGAGGACGGTGGTTTCGAACTCACCGAAGACGACGACCACAGCTCCATCAACTTGCCCAACTACCCTTGGTCAGGCCGTGTATGGGCGCGCACCGGCTGCACTGGGGACGACAAGAAGATGAAGTGCGCAACGGGGGACTGCGGCGGCGGCCTTCACTGCGACCCGCCGCGGGGCGGAACCCCGCCGTTCACCTTCGCGGAGATCTCGGTGCATAACGACGACGGGCGCGACTCCGCCGCCTACAGAGTGACTGTATACGAGGGATGCAACGTGCCCATGACAGTGACGGGGTCGAAGTCCGACCTCACGGACGGCAACTGCAAGACAGCGGAGTGTTCAGCGTGTGGGAGCAGCAGCGCCGGCAACTGGACGGCGATGGCTGATGAACCCTGCGATCCCAGCAAGAACGTGGGAATATGCAATAATCCGGCCAAGCTTACCATCAGCTTTTGCCCCAAAGACGATGACAAGTTCATCTCCTACACTTAAAAAGATATATGTATTGTGATTGCACCTTCCGGATCCCGATATACCCATATAAAATATTATAATATATACAAATGAAGTAGGAATTAATAACTAATAGAGTTTTCTTGTGATTGATGGAGAAATTTCTATTCAGCAAATGTGTGGTCATTTATATTCAGCTAATCTTATGTAAAGTTTAATTTGAGTCAATGCCGGCAATAGTGGTTCTGATTTAGTAGTAGTTTGTAAAAAAAATTATTGGATATCGGTTGATTTTTCTAAAAACTTAAAAGATCATTTAGAAAAAAAAAAAAAACAATCTCCAGCTGCTAGTCAATTTTTTCGAAGATACAATGAATTTTTTTATAAGTTGGCAATGAAATAATATTTATCATAACAAATAAGCTTAATTCATTTATATTTAATATTATAGCTCAAATATGAAATTCAACATATCTCAAAACCGGATCAAATATGAATTTAAGCCATATTTAAATTATTATATTTTATCAATAATAAAAGAGATGAGATGACTCACATCGCAATAAAGAAATTATGAATTTATGAATGTTAAATGGACCATAAGGTCTCTACAGTTTTTCGAGTAGTACTTTAGTTTGAGCAGATCATTTTTTTCTATCAAAAAATCAATCTAAAAGTTAGTCAGCCCCTAAATTTTAATTTTCTCTAGTTGATTAAATTATCTTGATTTCTCGGATCATTTTAACACCCCCCTTATAATTTTAAATTCAATATCTGTGTGTTTTATTGCTAAGTAGACTCTATTATGCATGTCATCTTTTAGTATGGTAAGAATTAGCTTAACTGACTTCTAGAGCATGAGGTGTCCATTTTTTGTTTCTGGGCTTGGAGGCTCCTACAACATCAATTCAAGCTCGATCGCAACACCATTTATAGACCAGGTTTTGTGTTTGAAGACAAGGAAGCAACATATTTAGTTGTATTAGTGCACAACAATTTGAGTTTATAGTAAATGCCTTGATCTCTGTGTTCATATCCGTTTAATTTGTAGTATGAATTTGTGAAGTAATATATTTTTTTCTTAAAAGAGCTCAGAAGTCAACTTTTGTGTTGCTTATATGTTTGAAGTAAGATAGGAAGCTAGAAGTTTACTAGGTTAGAACCCTAGGTTGAGAACTATTGTTCTCTTGTTAGTATGTTATTTCATTAATGGCTAAAATAAAAGAGAAGATCGCCTGAAGTATTGTGCGTGTATATAGCATGCATGCTTTTAGTGCTTGTGCACGTGTAATGTGTTATGATTTAGAATCAATTACTATTGCTATGCTTGATCATTGTACTGAATTATAAACGTACGTGGTCAGTTTTTAAACTAAAATGACTAATAATTTCGGCAAGCACGCTACACCGTACTTGGCCACTTCATTTAATATCAACTTTTAGGTTTTACCAAATTTTCTGCACTCTCAAATTAAAATACCAAAACACTTGGTTCTTTGTTCATTCGATGTTAATTACTTGTATCAACAAAGTTGGCTCAACTACTTTATTTGTTTCAAGTATATGATCACTAACTTGAGGCCCTACTTAAGTGCCACTTTTAGATCGTGTACGTACGGGTGAAACTTCTTGTCTTCATACATCATACATCACATTATGCAAATTCAAGTACATTAGATGTTCATAATATGAATTTCTCATTCCATTATCGAATTCATTGCATAATTCATATGCTTATACTTATATCATAGTGACACTACATTTACACACACCCTCTCAAAACACATGAAATAGATTTATGCATAGGTCGTCATTTTAATCTGACGACATTAATGATGCATTATGTAAGGATATAAAAATGGTATTCATATGATAAATAAATCAAGAGGTTTTAATCATCCTTCAAGTTATATGATCATAATAATGATCTATCTCTATTTAAATCGTTAGATAATTTGACAAGTTACTAGTGGAAGAATTATGTAGAAATGTTCTAGTTTAACTGTAGATTAGGTGCTTTGAAAATATGAGGTGCTTCCTCTATGAGAAACATGAAAATTCTTAACACCTTTCTAGCATACGAAAATTCTTAACACCTTAACAATATATGCTAACAAAAGTTGTGTAGAACTTTTTCTTTCTTTCCCCATGCATGTGAAGTAACATTGATCTCAATATATCAACGACCAAGATGTAACAAAAAGTTAAATCACATATCAACTAATAAGCTGGATTATATGTCAATCATCAATTTAAAATTTCACCGTACTGGCATGCTCCACATATCATGTAACACCCCCAAACCACACACCCCGCTATATAGCAAAATGTGGACTTGAGGATGCTATGTCGCTACAATCTTGACTAATAAATTGATAATATTGACTAGCAAATGAAAATAAAAACTAATTGCGAAAAACTTTACTAAATTAAAGGAAAAGATCCAACTAATAAAGTGCGAAAGACAAATAACTCTAACATGAATCTGAGTCCAACATGACATAACTGCTCTGACATAATTCTAGAAACTATTACAACTTGAGAAAAACTAAAGACAAGACTCAAACTCTAACATGTGCAACTATGACATCATCACAAGAAAATTCATAGTCACCAGCAATCCACTGCAGAACTAGTTAGTTGCAGGATAAATGCAGGGAAAATAATATTCCATGAGCAATTACGCTCAATGTGTAAGGCACAAGTAGATAGAAATTTAATAAAAAAAATTCAATATGGAGGTAAGAATCATGACTTTATAATAATCTCCAAGATAAGGGTTTCCAAAGATGAGAGTAAATGACAATAATTGAAGCAATATGATATTAGAATATTCACTTGGTATCAATAAGTTAGCTTCAAAAATAAGCTGAGAATAAAAGAATCAACATGTAAGGAGTTGAATTATGAACATCAGTTATATATTATTTTCACATCCGATCTGATAAGGCCAACAATAAGGAGAAATACTCCAAGGCCACAATAAACTTATCTTCATGTATAAGATCAATATGAAAACACGGTACGATACTTTCAATCCAATAAGGCTTCCGATACGATCAATAGAAGAAGAAAGATGAACTCCTAATTTGATACACACTCTCTATTATCTTTTCTCAAATCTGTGGGTGGCTCATTTTTACAATCCAGTCCTAATTTCACAGGAATAAATAGTCTAAGTGATATATAGGTGTTTAGGTTAGACTTATTCCATTAATAATTTTTCTATATCTTTATGTTCATTCAGTACAAAGCTCATAATGAAATCAATGGTATAGAGCTCATACAATTCGGTACAATCTTTATTCTGGATTGCCATGATAATAAACAATAGGGTAACAGGGGTATCAACTGTGACAAAAATATGTCCAATATGTGGGAAGGATGCTCGAGTATCCTCTTTGTTACAAGAAGGGAGATCTCCAAGCAATAGGAGTAAAGTGAAAAAGTTGCAGCTAGATCATCGGCCCCTAACGTTATAAAATAATGATTAACGGTAGCTCCCAACGGTACACATAGCAATCATAATCTTTAGTCTTGTTACCCTTACGTGATATTTATTATATGTTCTTAACGTAGCACCAAATGATATAATATAAGGTCTTGTTTGGATTGAGGTATTAGGAGGAATAAAGTGGAAGATGGATGAGTGATGTTAGTTAAATCATGTTTGGATAATAAATTATAAAAGTTATATGGGGTTTGGAGGGGTGAGTCACACCTCCAAACCCCAAATATTTCATTCCACCAAATTGGTGGAATTAGGGGGAATGAAACTTTTTAGGTAAAACTATCCCTTTAAATAACTTTCTATAATTATATCATAATTTATTTAAAATGATATTCTTCCTTATATTATTTTGGTTTATGATAAAAAAATATTTGACTTGAGTTCATTTGTTAGTTTAACTTTTTTTCTATCTTATTTTATAATTATTTAATACTTACATTTGTTTAACTTGTATTCATTCACATTTATTTTTTCTCGGACTAATTTTTTGTCATAATATTTTAAATCTATTGAATGTCATCATAATATTTTTCTTTAAAGTAGTTATTTTTTATTGAATTTGAGATAAACAATTATTTTTATGATCATTTTTACTTTAGCATCTTAAAGTATTGTCATTTGAATAATATTTTTTATTTATGTAAAAAAAATAAAAAGATAAAAATATTGTGAAAGAAACAAAATACATTGAGAGGAAAACAATACTAAAGATAAGAGAGAAAAAAATATAAAAAGATATAAATAATGATAAATATATAAATATTATAATAAATTAAATAAATATATAATAATATTATATTTATTAAGCGTCATAAATAGTAATATATAATAAAGGGTATAAATGACCTTTATTTAAATTATTCAAACATGCCATGATTTAGTTTAACCCATCCACCACCATAATTTTTTATCCAAACATGAGTTTAATAATAATCCACCACACCTCACCACACTCCAGGCCGTGACATTTATCTCACGGTCGTGACAACCAGTGTCACGGGCTGTAACCCAGATGTCACGCCCCGTAACCCATTAGGGTATCCCCTTTCTTCACAGTCACGGGCCATGACTCGTGAGTCACGACCGTGACGGGAAGGTTAATTAGGTTCGTTCTGGTTCGTGAAGAGTATCACGACCTTGGAGATTTCTCTCTCGTAGATGATTACGGGTCGTGATATGACATCACGATCGTAAGTCACTCGTACGACATTGTCACGATCGTGTAGGGTTCACAACCGCAACTCCATTTACATGATCTTCGTCGTGTTATGATACGCATACCAGTCACGGGTCGTGACTAGGGTGTCACGACCGTGACAGTAGCGTTACGGATCATGACCAAGGTGTCACGACCGTAAACATCAACTTCACGATCGTGACCTTGTTATCACGGTCGAGGCAGAACACAGCCAGAAATCAGGAGTAAACATCATGGCCCGTAATGGGGGTGTTACGGTCGTGAGTTCAGTCATCACGGGCCTAATTATGGTGTTACGATCGTGACAGTACATGAAAAATCCGGTGCACATCCAATATTGATCTATCTAATACATCAATGAATATTAAGAATCCAGAAAATGAAATCATCAAGGTTCCGAGTCGAAGGAAGACTAGAATCTTTAGGTTTTAACATAGGGTTATCAAAATTCGAATTAGAACTCAAGGCATGAATCATGGATAATATATAATTGAAGAAAAATACATTTTGAATCATGAACGAGATATTCAAGGAAGTATGAAAAATCTGAAACATCTCTAGACATGTCAATAATATGAAACCTAAATCTACTAGTGATCTGCCACGATACACACCTTATAGCCTAAGCTTTTTGTCTCAATCTTCTTCACACATTCTCTTTGTTCCTCTGTAGTGATTCATCTCCTACAATTTTTCCTCGATTAGGAGATGATCAATCATCCAAAGGAGAGAAAACTTTCAGCCTTACCTTGAGATCCTTTGGGTAAGGGCATAGAGAGAAGAAGATTAGGACCGGCTAAGAAAAAAGAATGAGATTTGTTGTGAGGATATGTTTATAACTCTAGAATTCAGGTTTATTGGACAAATATGAACTTGTTTCATATTTAAATTTAAATTTAAATTTTGAATTTTAAATTAACTAGGATTCTTATTTCTTTCTTCGTAGTTAAAGAAATATCTTTAGAGGAAATAAAATCTTAGGAATGTAAATCATTTGCATGCTATCATTCTTTTTAATACTTAGGATGACATCATCAAATCAATTAGATCAATATTCATCGTTAGTTTCTATGTAATAATGAGTGTACATGCCTAAGTTTTTTTTTATAAGATTATATGTATAACTCCCCCAAAAGCATGCTCTGTGATGTGACTAAATGTCCTTCTAGAGACACTACCAACTTACATCTTTGACTTGACTTTTGACTAGTTGACTAATCAATATTATAAGTATATCATTATGGAAATAAATATTTAAAGTAGAACCATGACCCATACCATATGCAAGCTATCTCATTACGAACGTCATAACGTTACAGATGTGACATCACCATCTAGTTAGAATCCTCTTTATCTGTAGGATCAAAATATTGGAAAGAAAATTCTTTCATGAACGATGAAACTCAATATGTAAAGGTAATAAATAATAGGATTAAACATATAGTCATCATCCTAAATAGTAACTTCACTTTCAATTACTTTCTCCTTCCATTTACTTTTCTTTCAATTGCTTTGCAACTTTCTTTTAGTGACATAAACTCATCAGTGGCAAGATAATCAATTGCATTATGATAACATAATGCCCTTGATTCCATGTGTTCAATATGTTGAAGGCTAATTCATTCATTAATTTTTACCTTTCTTTCAGTGTCATATGTGGCAAGAACATCATTTACATCATAACATCATGATGCACATTATTCACTATTCACAGTATTTAGTATGTTAAAGCTAGTTAGTACTTAACTTAGGATCACTTTGTTCTTTTCTATTAATCTTGTCCTAAGTTGTCAATCATTACAATAAATTTATTATCACTACAAGAAAAGTGTGTTTTAATGAAAAAAAGTGGTCGTTAAAAATAAAATCGATCGTAAAAAGTTGTTAACGACTAGCAAATCTGGTCATCACCTGTCGTAATAAGCTCTTCCGTTAAAGATCAATAATGGCGGAGCGAAGTGACTAGTCATTAAATCTCTTTAATGACCAACGATTTGTTGGTCGTTATTAATTGTTTAATGACCGTAATTCTAGTCCTTAAAAACTCTTTAAAGATCAAAATTCTGACCGTTAAAAATTCTTTAATGACAAAAGATCTAGTTGTTAAAAAAGTTTTTATAAACCACATCTATGTTCATTAAAAATATTATAACCACGATGACACTTGATTGTTATAGTCAATATTGACAAAACATATTGATGTCGGATATATATTTATGAATCTTACTAGTCCATTACATTAATTAATTTAACAAATTATATTAATCTCATAAAGTGACAAATTTAAATGACATTGAACTTTCATGTATAAATTGCAATGTTTTACAAATATGTTCAAATTATATAGCATTCAATAACAATATCCAAAAGATACACGCACTTATAAAAAGTTTTTATAATCTTTGTGTGATACTCTATTACATCATGTTGATAGCATTTTGGTGTCATCTCAAATGACATTAGCGCATAGATCCTATTGGTTCAACTTCTTAAAGCCCCGCACTTAGAGATAATCTCCTTTCGATGAATCTTGTAGTTTTAATGAGTAGATATCAATTTCCTTTTGATATCTTTTGAAATAAAGTTTGAACTGCTAAGTTACTTACCTGAAAAGAAAATGGAAAAACTATCATGAAAAGAAAATGAAGAAGACAATTATTTCTTTCAGGAATTATTTCACATGAACCTCTCGTGTAACTAATAAAATGCAAGTTCAGAAGATTGTATTGTTTAGATTTTGGTAACTCGAGAAAAAAAATTGATACCTTGCCAAACAATTTTTGCCAACAAGGTCGGGCTCACCTTAATTTTTGAATTGATAATAATAACTGCAATGTGTAGATATAAGTGAAAGAATAAGTAACATAATTAAAATCAGACTCAAGCATAGTGAAATAGATCATACTAGAAGTTTAACCACATTTTAACCTTGTACGTGCATCTCCTCCTTCACACACATTCAATCCTTCACATGCAATTTTACATGGATCATTGAAGTCATCGTTGGGTATATAAAATTTTGTCGCAAAAGTTAATATAGAATTAAATACTGAAAGAAAGAGAAATATGGTTATGTCTAGAAATGATGCAAAAAATAAGACGATCAAGTAACAGTGACCAAAAAGAAAATAATGAGATTGTATACAAAGATCTATTGATACTTGATTGTGGAATGCCAAAAAAGAATTTTTTTGGATAGAAAAATAGTACTTTTATTTCTTTACCACATGTTAATGGAATATTACCTTATAATATCAAATTGAGAACCAAGAATAACTACACATGACAAGCAGAGTTCTTAAAAGTCATGTCACTTATAAGGCAAGTTGAACACACATAAATGAAGAAATCAATTTTGTTAAGGTTCACAAGTTTAATTGTCCAACAAGCATGCTTAAATGAAGAAATCAAATACAAAAAATTGTGGTAGGAATAAAATTTAAAGTTATATTGTGAATGAAACCTCTATAGACACTAGAGAACAAAGAACAAAAGATGTTTATCTAATGATATATAAATACATGATATCATTGGAGATAAATAGTAATAAAGAAAATATTTTCTGAAGTCTGCTAGTCAATTTGGTGCTTGGAAACATTAAATCAAGACATATAGGTAAACAATTGGGCATTCCTCACATGATTGAGAATTCGACAATAATATATGCTCAAGGTTGGAGGGAAAAAATGATAAAAAAAGGGAATTAATCATACGTAGTGTCGTATGGTAATAATGTCATTTCTTATCATGTTGAAATATGTATTTCATCATTTTACAAATTTAGTAACTAATGTGTAAGAAATATATAGAATTACTATAAAGTTTAAGTCATTTGATGTGACATCAAAATGGTAGCAATCCTCCTTCTATTGATATAGACAACTAAGCATGATTCACATTGTATTGAAATATAGATAGATGAAAAAAAAAAAAGAAAGGTTGATAATTGCAATTTTAGAAGAATAAAATGTAGTATGAGAAGGTAAAGATATGAAAGTTAACATCACCACACATGTAGAGTACAACACAACCTGCAATTTATGCCCTCAATATTTAACAAAGTTTAAACTAAGAATAATCAAGATTGGACATATTTTGCGTTGAACTTTCTTTTCTTGTTTTCAATTTATTTCGCTAGCCACGTACAACACGGTCTGCGTCCACGATGGACATAGTCCGTATTAGACCTTTCATTGGTCAATTCAGAAGAAATCCTCTAGATGAGATTAAGATTCTTAAGGGTTTAACTTATATTATGATTAGGAGTCCTCTAAAATTAATTTGTATAAATTTAGAAATATTAAAATATTATAACAATAATTTTACTTCGGCTCATATCATTTTTCTAATCCTAATCAAATTATATCTTTTCTTATATTATCCTATCTTTTTCTATTATTATTATTATTAAAAAATTTGGGGCATTTTATGCTTCTCCCTCTCCGGTCAGCTTGTGTGATGTGAACCCGCACTAAGAATCAGCAAACCATCTGGTACTATTTCTGTTTGCAATGAATATTGATAAGAATTTTGCAACTTTGAAAATAACAAACCCAATGATGAACTGTGGACCTGCTCAGGAGCATTGGAGCCTGGGAGAACTCGGACTACATCACTGTTAAACGGTGAGCTTCCGGCGATGCTAAGGTCAAAAAGTTCACAATCAGAAGGCTCATGGTCAATTGAATGAGGATCAATGCATCAATAAATGATTAAGTAAAAAACACTTCAGCAGTATCTACACAGTAGTTGTTAATTGTTTCTGCAAATTTTATGAACACTTGACTAAATCTTGCATATGCTATGAACGTGGATGGTATTCAATGTTAGTCAAGGGCGGAGCCAAGGGAGTCCAAAGGGTGCATTGGCACCTCTAGACACGGTTAAACTTTTTTAGTAGTAGCTCTTTGATACAAGGATTAAAAGGTCTTGATTGAATTCTCTTATTTCTTTATTTTTTTATTTTTATGCTTACTTTACTCTTTTCACTATTTTTCTTATTTATCATGTATCTTTTAAAAAATAATCTAATATTTTATATTAACTATAATTAATATGAATAATTATACAAATAAACAAATTATTTTGGCATCCCCTGAATTAGCATCCTGGCTCCGCCACTGATGTTAGTAGGGTTGAGACGGATCTTGCCGGTGTGCATTCAACTATGCACCATGTTCTTCTTATATATCATATATTTTTCAATGTTCTGCATGTTTCTTTCCACAGAAAATATCATCTGCCAACAGATAAAAGGGAAAGGGGACGGGGGGATACAATTATCAGAAGATGGTCATAAAAACTAATTTGGGAATAAGAAACAAAAAAGGTAAGTTGCAGCAAAGGCTGTGATGGATGACCTATGGTTGGTGCATCTCCTGAACACAAAACAGTTTAAGGAAATCAGGTAAAGCAACAGTTCTTTATAACCAAATCAGCAAAAAATAAAAAAGCCAGAAATTATGAAGTGGTTATCACATATCAAGCATGAAGCTTGTGCAAATTAATAATTGAAACACAGCTGTTACAGCTGCAAAAGAACATGAAATGCCTGAAAACTCTCAAAGCACAAGCCAAAACTAACGGTAGCTCATGTATCAGCTTCCGGGCAGGCTCAGCAATCTGCATGCAGAGCTTGCTCAGTTCTCAGGATAATCATCTGAAAGCATCATGCATCCAATGTGACATCTCATCGACTGAAACTTTTCTGGGCCAGTTGCAAAAACTTGCCTTTTAATTTTCTGAAAAGAAAAAAACAAACAGATGCATTTGTACCTTCTCTAAACCAATAGAAGGATATAATAAAATTATATCACTAGAAGTATTATGTTAATATAAAAGTTCTTAATATACCAATTGCATTTTCTTAAATCTTAACTATAGAAGATAAAACATATCACACAAAAAAACACCAAATGAAGAACATATGCATATGAACGCAATGATCTAACTATTGTCATAATAATTCAGGAATTGGTGTTTATTGACATAGAACTTGATATCTAATAATGATATGATGGGTTACCATATGTACTGTCACTTCAAGAAAATTACTAATTTCTGAAAAAATCTTGCACAAACCCAATTTCTGACGGATTACGAACTCAGGAAAATGCTCATTGCAAAAGAATTTCTGATGAATAAACGGTCCGAATGTTCGTCAGAATATCTGAAGAAATTATTTTCCGTCAAAAATTTATAAAAAAATAAAATATAATAATAATTCATAAAAAAGTTTTTATATTAATTAAAATATAGTATATATTTTGTTCCAAATATTTAATTTACATATCATTATCCTTATCTGTGTCTTCAGGAGTTTGCTCTTTCATTATTTGTTTCATCATTTTTTTTCATTTCTCTTCTTTGCATATGTCGGACTTGTTCCAACTGCATTTCAAATCGTTGTTGCATCTCTTGTTTCGTTCATTCTTGCATCTGTTGTTCCATTTGCTTAAGTCATTCATCAGCATATCGTTGTATCTCTTCACTTGACGACACATATTTGCGTGTTGATCCTAAGTCAACATAAGTGACAAATGAATCTAAATCATAAACACGGTTTTTGTTCGTGCCGACATGTTCCCCCCAAAATTCTCTAATTGACTTTGTCGTGTCTCCCTCTTGTGTAACTTGAGTGATATGTGTAGGATCTGGATGGCACTTAAAATTCTTACTCTCTTTTACTTGGTTTAGATGAGTTATCAACAAAAACTTGTAAATGCAAACATAAACAAACAGAGAGAAGAGAGTAGAGAGAAAACAAACAGCACAAACAAACACCAAGTTTGTTGACGAGGTTCGGCTGAACTCCTGGTATACGTCCCCGCTCCGGTCTTCTCCCACGAGATCTCCGGAGATTACTATTTCCTTCTTCAAGGGCGAAGGCTCCCTTACAACTTCTCCTTTCTTGCACGAGGACAAGGAGACAACCTCTTACAGATTTCTCTCAAGAGCTCTTGGTCCCTTCATATAAGGGGAACTAAGGCTTTCACTCACTCAAGCACACACTCAGTATTTTTTCTAAAGTTAGCCAAAGTTCCTTCCCAAGACTCTTGGGATTACAATATATACTCTGCACTAAAGACCTAAT
>LTAE01011167.1:3505-15670 GCA_001647135.1 Pontederia paniculata
ACGACCGAAGGAGCTTGACAGATGGCTTCACTCGAGTGTGGGCGTCCGAGAAGATTGCAGTACAATCAGCGAACGACCAGAGAGTAGTGGAAGTTGGAAAAGGTCAAGATCGGTCGGCCAAATGTTTGGTGGATGACCGAAGGAGTTTGACAAATGGCTTCACTCGAGAGTGGACATCCGAGGAATATTGGCGTGCAATCAGCGGACGACCAGAGATGAGTGGAAGCTAGAATAGGTCAAGATTGGTCGATCGAAGATGAAGCGCAGACGAACGAAGGAGCTTGACCGAAGTCTTCAATCGAAGAGTGGATGTCCGAGAAAATTGTGTGCAATCAGCGGACGACCAGAGACAGGTTGAAGAAGTGAACTCAAGTCAAGATCGGTCGGCCAAAGGTTTGGCAGACGATTGAAGAAGCTTGACTGAGTAACAAAGGCTTCGAACGTCAAACTGTGAATGTCCGAGGGTGAACGGTGGATGATCGAGACACCAGGCGGTAGTTCAAATGAAGACTTCATCAGAGCAGTGGTCGATCGAGGCAGGAGCAGCGGGCGACCGAGGGGTAGGTGAAGTTTATTGTACTTGCATTAACGGCTAGTTTTCTGTGTGTCAGTAGGTCATATATGCAGAGTATATAATGTAATCCCAAGAGTCTTTGGAAGTAACTTTGGCAAAATTAGCTACCAAGAGATTGAGTAAAAAGCTTTAGTTCCCTTTCTATGATTCGAGTGAAGAATCCAAGATAGAAGGGAGTGTGAGTTCAGAGTGAACTTGTAAGAGGTTGTCTCCTTGTCCTCTGAGAAAGAAAGGAGAAGTTGTAAGGGAGTCGTCATCCTTGAAGGAGTTTAGCGATCTCCGGGGGTCTCGAGAATGAGAAGACCGGAGCGCGGACGTAGGCCAGGAGTTCGGCCGAACCTCGTCAACAAACCTCTATTTTTTTGTTTGTGTGCTTTGTTTCTTGCTTTCCTCTTATTGTTTATATCTGTATGTTTCCGCTTACATAACTAATCATTAGAGAAATAGATGAAAAAAATTTAATACACCAATTCACCCTCCACCCCCTCTTGTTGCCATCCAGATCCTACAAATCTTAGATATCTCTTAATTTCTCTTAGATGACTGCACAAGTAGAGCTCTTTCAATTTCTCTGAACTCATAATATCATCCGCAGGTATACCTAGATCAATTCTGAATTAAGATTCACAAAAAAAATTATAATTCCACTCGGATAGCATATAAATCATGCAAGAGAATTAGAAATACATTGATAATAACATATATACCATCAGAAGGTTCCAACAAATAAAAACAATAGAAAAGATCCAAAGTCATGGGTTCGATTCAGTACAACCCTTGATCAAATCACTCCATAACTGTAGAAATAAACATTAGATAACATTTAGAATTTAACCTAAAAGAATAAGAAATTACAAACAAAAGTTTCAGATCGTCCACGATGTCTTTCGATTTCTCATGCGAGATCGAAAGAATTTCACTTCTCTTCAACAGTTGAATTATTCCCAAGCCTTCATGATCCCCTCTCCAAGGACTCCCTATGTATTATTTATAATTTTTGGAACATAGTAGTTAGGGTTTGGAGCATTATGTAATAGATCTTGTTTGACGGCTGAGTTAATAGTCCATAAATATGCATTGCGGTCGTGAATCAGGTAAATTTCCATTTTGTCATGGCCATGAAGTCGAGTTCACACCCGTGAAGATTTATGTCACAAAAATTGCATCTTTTGAGGTGGCCATGAGAAAGGTTGCCACACCTATGAAGTTGTATGATGTCGTGAAGTCAACTTCTCTTAGCTCCCGTGAAGTTGATGGTGACTACAATGGATTTCTATAGTGGTTGTGAAATGATCCCTCGCGACCGTAAGGTCTCCTTTGTGGCCGTGAAATAGCTGCTATGCTCAAAATACTCTAACATGCCTTCCTTTTTCACATGTAACAAGAGAAAACCATAAATTTACTAAATTCCCAATTTTTCATACAATTTAATGCCAAATGAGCATAAACACATATCAAATGTGTAAAATTACAAGCTAAATGATATGAAATACATGACACTTTATGCATGCATCAAACTCCCATACACTTGAGCACTTGCTTGTCCTCAAGCAACAAACCAAGACCAAGCGTAATAAATAGAATAAATTAGTTATTTGTTCACATACGACAAACCAATACAAAACATTTTCCTATTCTTTTTACAACATCGCCAAATTATCTAACCACTTAAGATCCCTGCCTTCTCAACTTTTTGACTCTTAAAACATTTAGATTCTTTCTCCTTTAGCTCCATAAAACAAAATATGAAATATATCTCATAATGGCATTAATGTTAACAATATAAGTATCATATGAGCTTGAGGGACTATACATCGAACTTATGTCATGCCAATATATTTTTTCAAAAGTTCTATCCTCCATGTAGGGTTTTCGACCAATAACTCCAAGACCAGACGACCTTAGGACACGAAATGATGAGACATCCATCGATCTTATTGATGCATGCATATTCCAACATGTTTGACGCATATATTTAAGCTTATTTTGGTTAATTTTGTCATAATATGCATCAATTTCAATTGTTTATTTGTTTATATTTGTTCAAGTCATGATTCTACCCAATATTGATATTTATTTGCAGAAAATTACTTGGAAGGAGCAAGGAAGGGCCTAAGAGAGTTTACACGAAGAAAGGAATCAAATCTACGCTCAAAAGATCATAATATCTGGATTTCACGTGCTGATACACACCATCACGACCTTGACAGCAAGCCCAATTCTGCATATTACAATGTAACAGGCCGTGATATCCTATCACGGGTCGTTACAATGCTTTTCACGAGCCGTAATGACTTAATCAGGGATGAAAAGTTGTTTTATGATGTTACAGGCCGTAAGTTACAAGAAATATAGTTTCCAGACTCAAATACCCCGTGCTATGGGCCGTTATAGTTCATCACGGGCCGAGATATGACATTTCACAGGTCATAACATTCTAACACAGCCTGTGATGGTCTACATTACCGCCCATTAAATCTCTTAGAGCCCATAACAGAACGCGCAGTTTCACCTGTTCTCGCTCAAACTCGGTTCTTTTGGAGAAATTTCATTGGGAAAAGGATTCTAAACCTATCCAAATTTTTTGGGGATCAAAAGGAAATATTATTAAGAAGATTGATGTTTTAAAGGATTAAATCTCAACCACAAAGGCAGTTACGAATTCAACCAGGATTTATCTTATCTCTATTAGAAAGTTTCCAAATTTTCTCAAACTCTATGGAAATTCTAGAAACCCTTTGGAGGCTATAAATACACATCATGAGATCCATAATTTGTATGCTAGGATGTTCTTAGACGTGCTAGGAGCCTACAACCTGAGCTTTGAAGATAAGAATGTGAGAGCAATTGTCCCAGAAAATTGTTTCAAAAACTTGATGCTTGTAGACAAATATTGCTAGCAAGTGCACTAGTCGATCAACTAATAAAGTGTTAAATAGCAAGAGTTGTGGATCCCACGAGGACTTAGTTTAACTTACACATCATGAGATTCAGAATTCGTACGCTAGGATGTTCTAAGACGTGCTAGGAGCCTGCAACCTGAGCTTTGAAGATAAGAATGTGAGAGAAATTGTCCCAGAAAATTATGCCAAAAACTTGATGCTTGTAGACAAATATTGCTAACAAGTGCACTAGTCGATCAAGTAATAAAGTGTTAAATAGTAAGATTTGTCGATCCCACGAGGACTTAGTTTAACTTACTATCTAACTTCAAGGGCTAATAAGAGATAACAATGAGTTGGGGAAAGAGTGAAATGACAAAATGATGAAATGATAAACTAATGATGCCTAGGAAATTAGGTTGAGAGATGATAAGATTAAGAAAAAAACATATTTCACCTTGATAGTAATTGGTCTCAACAATAATGAATAGACTTGACTCTTACATAGATTAGGAACACCTAATATATGATCTCTCTTAACGGGTAAACCAACTATCCTCAACCTAGTAAAATTGAAAGTACTCCTTAACAGATCTACTCTCAATCTACTGAGATTGGGATGAAAAGAGATATATTCCTAAACTATTGAACCACCCTTAACGGGATAACTCAACAGACCACAGACCTTACAGTCCTTAACGGATCAGCAAGATACAACATAAAGACAAACAATCATGTTCATAAGAATCAAATAAAGTATAAGCAATACTGAAAAGGGTCAAGAAGTTTGCCTAGCAATTAAGACTTTTACAAAACAGAAATATGGTAAAAAAAGGTTACAAAAAATACTATCACAACAAAATGTAGAACCGAGAGTACTCTTCCGGATTGATGATGAATTCCTACACAATCTTCTTAATGAATGTATCACGTAGAAATCTTCTCAGCAACCCTTCAAGTTGCTCTCACGTTCTTATCTTTAAAGCTCAGGTTGCATGCTTATAGCATGTCTCAGAACATCCTATCATGTGAATTCTGGATCTCATGATGTGTATTTATAGCCTGCAAAGTGTTTCTGAGGTTTCCATAGAGTTTGAGAAAGTTTGGAAACCTTTCCATGTAGAGACAAGGAAAATCCTGGTTGAATTTTTAACTAACTTTGTAACTGAGATTTAATCCTTTAAAACATCTTCAAATCTTCTTAATAATATTTTCTTTTGATCCCCAAAGAGTTTGGATAGGTTTAGAATCCTTTTCCCATTGAAATTTCTCCAAAAGGACCGATTTTGAGCGAGAACGGGTGAAACAACACATTCTGTTATGGGTTATAACATAGGCTGTCACGGCCCATGATGGAATGTTATGACCCGTGAAATACCATAACATGACCGTGATGAATTGTAATGACCCGTAACATGAAGTATTTGAACTTACGGTCCGTAACATCATATAACGGCTCGTGACATCATAAAACATTTTTTCATGAATAGGTTGTGAAACTCCATTACGGCTTGTGAAAAGCATTGTAATGACCGATGATAGTATATCACGGTCTGTTACATTGTAATATGTAGAATTGGGCTTTATGTCAAGGTCGTGATGATGTGCAATGACCCGTGAAATCTAGACATTATGATCTTTTGAGTGTAGATTTGATTTCTTTCATTGTGTAGACTCTCTTAGGCCCTTCCTTGCTTCCTCCAAGTGATTTTCTGCAAAGAAATATCAAACTTGGGTAGTTCATGACTCAAAGAAATAGAAGCAAATAAATGATAAAATGGATTCATGCTTTTGAAAAAATTAACCAAAGTAAACTTAAATATATGCCTAAAATTATGTTGGAATATGTATGCATCGAATTCCCCCAAGCTTGAATGTTTGCTTGTCCTCAAGCAAAAGTTCTCAGTCCAACTCAAAACAATTCCATCACCATTCATCCAATAAACCAATACCTTCCCAGCACTCTCTCCTCTCATGAGCATCATAAGAACATCAATATTTCATCCCAAGAATTAAGCTTTATAAAGTTTATGAATCTCAAACATATTTAAATAATGATCAAGTCCAACCTCATGCAAAAAGAATAATATAGTCTATCAAACAATAGCATTAATGTTGACTATGTAGGTATTACTTGAGCTTATACTTTTTTTCACAATTAAACATACTTTTTTCACAATTAAACACAGGTAAGTATTACTTGAGCTTGTACTTTTTCACAATAGCATTAATGTCTTCAGACAGGATTTCATAAACAAGTTTGTGTAGCAAGCTTTCAACCGATGGATCCCAGACCAGACGGCCTTAAGTCATCAGGATTTAAGGTTCCCCTACGGGTGTACTTGCCCAAACATTCCCATGTGCTGAATGAAGATTTTTAATTCAGTAATTGAATTGACATTTGAGTATTTCTTCATATTGTACAAGGTGATCCGTGTAACGGGCTTTCGACTGATGACTCCCACACTAGATGACCTTAGGGCAACAGGTGTTAAGGCACCCCTCGAGCTTACTTCCTTGAACTCACCTAGGTTCCAAATAGTACTCAAGTACCACTCTTTTTATTTTTTAGTACATACAATATTTTTTCACTCTTGCTGAATTTTCAATATTCATTTCAAATTTCTTTTTCTTTCATATATTATTTTCACAATACGATAAGCTCAATAAATACTTAGATGTTCAATAAAAAGGCTTTTGTTGTCAAGGCTTAAACAAATAAAGCAGGTATGAACAAGAATTGTAGTAAGAAAATTCATAGTTCTTTTTAGCATAATCCTGTATTCAAGTAATGAATGCTCAAGTTCTACCCAATAAAAGAAAGAGTATTATAATTTCATAGATCTAATTAGACAACTTCAAACTTATGCCCAAGATAAGTTAAAGACTTTAAGCAAGGGTTAATGAAATGCAATTATGGTATTTTCAGATTTTTCATGATTTTCTTCTGGATTTTCATGGATTTTTCAGTTAAACAACACTAAAGCAAATATGCAATGCAATAGATGATGCATGAATTGCATTCTCCCCCAAGCTTGAATCTAATACTATCCTCAGTGTTTAAGACCAAACCCGTAAAGAAATGAATTTAAGAAAATATAATAAAAGGGAGAAAAGATCATAAATGACCAAGTGTCTTGATGCATTGGTGCAGCAACATAGGAGGAAGTCCTTCTTTGAATAATATGCGTGAAGAAATTGCTAGATTGTAGAGTTGTGTTATTAAGTGTGTTTGGTCTTTAGAATGATGGTTGGACCTTCTCAATCATTTTTTGGGTCGAAAATTGTGCGCCTTTTGTCATCGTCATTTGCCAATACTTTTTTTCACAGTACGTCACGACCCGTTACAAAGTGTCACGGGTCGTGAGTTGAGAAATTACGGCACGTAAGATGAATTTTCGGCCTCGTTAGAGGTCGTGACACGGTGTAACAGCTTGTGAATCTCGATATTGTGGCTTGTGATGCAATGTAATGAAGTTATAGATCTTTAGAATTTGCGCGTCAGATGGTCACAGGTCGTGATGGTGGATGTTGCGGCTCGTAAAATGTAGTCACGATCTTGTGAGCGGCTCATCTCTTGCTTCAACTTGTTCATGGGTTGTGACCAGTGGTAACGGCCCATGAAGTTGTTGTTTGTGCTCCAATTGCAATGACAATCGTGGTAAGTTGATGATGCCGATGGAGATGATATCGCACACTTTGTAGTGTCGATTGTCGACAAAACTCAAATCGATTTATGCAAAATAGGTTAGTACACAAAAAATAATAGGCTCTAGCAGTTATGGTTGATTGTATAGTATGTCATCGGTGCTGGGTTGCATGGTCAAGAACATGGCATGACGGTCGTGATTTATCAAGGGTTGTGACGGGTATGTTTTGGCATTCCATGGATAAAACTATGGAACTTACGGGCCGTAATAGGGGTAACAACCCGTGAAGTCCCAACTAACGGCTTATGAAGAGGGTCGTGATGCTTTTAATGATGGTGAATCGTATGTGATTGGGCTTCTATAGAGTAAAACACGAAACTTACGAGTCGTGATATAGAGTCACGACTCGTGATGTCATCAGCTAAGGGATTAACCTCTACCAATTCCATAATAGGGTATCACGACTCTTAAAAGTTGAAGATCAAATTTTTCATTGTTTCACGGGCCATGACCAGGTGTCACAACTCGTGAGATTCATACTTCAAAGTGCAGTTCTCTATCATCATGTTTCACGGGTCATGACCAGGTGTTACGACCCATGAGATTCATACTTCAAGGTGCAGTTCTCTATCACCATGTTTCTCAGGCCGTAACCAAAATTTACGGCCCGTGACATCTGAAGTTCTAGGTAAGTTAGTCTTGTTGGCCTCGTGATATGGTGTTATAGGTCACTAGAATCGAGTCTTACGACCCGTAATGGTGTGTTACGACCCGTAAAACTCAGTTTTGCTTTAGAGGAACTTCAAATAAGATGGAGATGTTAACCATTTGGTGTAATGACTCTACTAGGGCTCTAATATGACACACTCCTTACTAAAAGAAAGAAAAAGAGAAAAATCTAACTAAAAGAAAAGGGTGGAGGCAGAATAGTTCTAAGTTATAGTTGTTAGCCTGATTTTGCCTCACTTTGAGTTACTATTCATGTGAAGAAAAAAATATAAAGGAACGAACTTACCTAATAAATGATTAATGATTGGCGCAGTGGTGGAACTCGTCCATGCTCTAGAAGTCACAATCCATTTGACACATCAACTCTTCCCCATGAGTAGATGTTTTAGTTGATATTGTGGATTGTTGTGTCATTATTGAACAACATTGTGCGTCGGGAGGCTTTCCTTGTAGTTGAGGCGATGCTGGAGACATTGGTGGGTTTTTAGTTGAAATTTGTTCCTAATGTTGAGTTGAAGCTTTTGGCCTCCATTGCATCGGCACAATCTTCAAAGTTGAATATGGCCTCCTTAGATTAGGTGATGAATGTGATGGAGATGATGGTGTAGAATTGGATAAGGTCTTCAAAGGTAGACTCTTGCGACGCCATGCATTGAGGTTGATGGCATCTCTATTAACGATGGTGTATTGTTCTTCATATATGGTGATCGAGTTGGAGGCAATATTGCAGTCATATTTGGATCCTCTATAGGTGAGCTCCTCCTTTGGACTTATCCATCTTTGATGATGTATGCACTCGTATCTTTGACACGCCATTGAGTCGGCCATGTTCTACCTTGATGGTTTGTTCTGGGCCTCCATGTTGTTTGATAAGAACATTGATATTGACAGGGGCACATGATGAACATTGGATTCTTTAAAGTTTATTCCTTGGGAGCTTCAGAAATATGAGAAGTTAATTGTGCAATGTGCAACTTCCTTCTCCAGTTTATGAATTTGATCTTCCATCTCTTCGAATTTGAGTTGAATAATTGATTCTTGTGGAAGAGGAGACGACAGATCATTAACTTTGTGTAAATTATTCAATTCGTCCAATTGAGCCTCCAAGTTGTGGATGGGTTGGTCCTGCATGGTTAGTCTTCTTTCAATTGTTGTGATGAATTGGTCAACCATCTCTTCAAGGTTGCTCTTTGGCTCTGTTAATGTTTTGACATCATTTGTGTTTCTATTATGTTGTCTTAAATTTGACGTTTATCTCTCCAAATTTGTGATTTGATCTTGATGCATGGAGAGTTTTTTCAACAGAGAATTTATCATGTTCGTGATGATAGCAAACACATCCCTGGATTGATCTTCTGCTTGATCTTGTTGAGGCTTCATAGATGTTGCCTCGGTATGGATTATTTGGCTCTGTTAATGTTTTGACATCATTTGTGTTTCTATTATGTTGTCTTAAATTTGACGTTTATCTCTCCAAATTTGTGATTTGATCTTGATGCATGGAGAGTTTTTTCAACAGAGAATTTATCATGTTCGTGATGATAGCAAACACATCCCTGGATTGATCTTCTGCTTGATCTTGTTGAGGCTTCATAGATGTTGCCTCGGTATGGATTCCATCTTGCATTCCAACTTCTTTGTTCTCCTCAATTTGCTGATTGTTATTCGCTTTCTTCTTCGTCATTGAGATTGTGATGATATGTGCGTGATGCCCAAGTTGTGTACAAAAAATAACTCCTAAAAAAGCTTACATAACACTCAAAGAAAAGTGAAGGTAACAGAAAATAAAATTCAAAGTAGAATGAAATAAAAATAGTAGTTAAAGAATAATTCCCCAGTAAGGCGCCAAAAACTTGATGTGTTACTTTCTGTTCCAGAAAATTGTGCCAAAAACTTGATGCTTGCATACAAATATTGCTAAAAAGTGCACTAGTCAATCAAATAATAAAGTGTAAAGAGTAGGAGTTATTGATCCCACGTGGAATTAGTTTAACTCTCTAACTTCAGGGGCTAGTAGGAGATAACAATGAGTTGGAAAAAAAGTGAAATAAGAAAAAAGATGAAATGATAAACTAATGATGCCTAGGACCTTAGGTGAGAGATGATAAGATTAAGAACAAACTTTATTTCACCTTGACAGTAATTGATCTCAACAATAATGAATAGACTTGACTCTTAGATGGATTAGGAACACCTATTATATGATCACCCTTAATGGGTAAACCAACTATCGTCAACCTAGTAAAACTGAAAGTACTCCTTAATGGATCTACTATCAATCTACTGATATTAGGATGCAAAGAGATGTATTCCTAAACTATTGAACTACCCTTAACATGATAACTCAACAGACCACAAACTTTACGGTCCTTAAGGGATCAGCAAGATAGGACATGAAGACAAACAATCATGTTCATAAGAATCAAATAAAGAATAAGCAATACTCAAAAGGGTTCAGAAGTCTGCCTAGCAATTAAAACTTTTACAAAATAGAAATATGGTAAAAAAATTTACAGAAAATACTATCCCAACAATATGTAGAACCAAGAATACTCTTCTAAATTGATGATGAATTCCTACACAATCTTCTTAACGAATGTACCACGCAGAAATCTTCTTAGTAGCCTTTCAAGTTGCTCTCATGTTCTTATCTTCGAAGCTCAAGTTGCAAGCTCCTAACATATCTTAGATCATCCTAGCATGCAAATTCTTGATCTCATGATGTGTATTTATAGCCTTCAAAGGGTTTCTAGGGTGTCCATAGAATTTGAGAAAGTTTGGAAATCTTTCCATATAAAGATAAGGAAAATCCTGATTGAATTAATAATTGGCTTTGTGGCTGAGATTTAATCCTTTAAAACATCTTCAAATCTTCTTAATAATATTTCCTTTTGACCCCAAATAGTTTGGATGGTGGATGTTGCGGCTGAGGTTTAGAATTCTTTTCCCAATGAAATTTCTCCAAAATAACCGAGTTTGAGCGAGAACGAGTGAAACTACGCATGTTGTTATGGGCTGTAACAAATTTAATGGGCTATAACAGAAGTTATGACCCGTGAAATGTCATCTCATGGCCCGTTATGAACTGTAACGCCCCGTAACATGGGGTATTTGAACTTATGGTCTGTAACATTGTATAACAGCCCATGACATCATAAAACTTTAATTTTTCATCCCTGAATAGGTCGTGAAATTCCATTATGGTCCGTGAAAAGCATTGTAACGATCCGTGATAGGATATCACGGCCCGTTACATTGTAATATGCATAATTGAGATTGTTGTCAAGGCCGTGATGGTGTGTAAGGGCCCATGAAATCCAGATAATATGATCTTTTGAGCGTAGATTTGATTCCTTTTATTGTGTAGACTCTCTAGGCCCTTCCTTTCTTCCTCCAAGTGATTTTCTACAAAGAAATACCAAACTTGGGTAGATTCATGACTCAAAGAAATAGAAGCATATAAATGATAAAATGGATGCATGCTTATGAAAAAACTAACCAAAATAAACTTAAATATATGCCTTAATTTTTGTTGGAATATGCATGCATCACTTACTTGCTTGGACATTCTGAAGTTCTAAATTGGAGTTTCAAACTAAGTAGTAAATTCACATATTCATGTGCTTATCTATATTGCACAAGATGGTCCTTTAGCAAGCTTTCGATCGACGGATCCTAGACCACTTGGCCTTAGGTCGTCTGGCAAGAATCCCCTACGGATATGATAGTCTGAACTCAGCCTAATTCTAAATAACACAATCCTACCCCCCTCAACTACTCTTATATTCATTTTATAATCCAAAAAATATTTTTCAACTTCTCTTCAAGCACACAAAAACTAGATACTTAGTATTTTCAATAAATATGCTACTATGGTCAAGATAATATAGATCAAAATAAGTAGAGCTGAAAAGAAATAGTAGTCTAAGGGTCATATGTCACGACCCCGGTTCAAACCTTGGTTTGATCCATAAGCCGCGACTTATTACGATCGATCAAATACAATATAGCGGAAGCGTGTCATAATTCATTTGATATATCATGATATTATCACAATGTATCCATAACACAGGCAATATATATATTGATCTCAGAGCAAATACACACTATTTCATATTTGTACATTATACAATATTTTCTTTTTACATATAATATCCTTATACAAAAACTATACATCACGAGGAGACATACATCCTCACAAATGACCAAAGTAGAGACCTAGGTCTCGTCTATACCTCGTACAAAACTGCTTCAATCTCTACAGAGGATCTCCAAGCACGTCCACAACACTGGTCTACTGATTTGAAAAATATTGAAAACCACATTATGA